>APFE030292095.1:83564-144055 GCA_000404065.3 Pinus taeda | reverse complement strand
TATAATCTAATTAATTTTTTACTAGTATTTCCTTTTTATGTTTATTTACTACTAATTTAATTTATATAGTTTTGGTGGGTAAGTAATAAACATCCTAATTTGCCTTTTCAAATTTATCTAATACAATTTTGAAATTACATACAAATTTCTACACTACGAAATTGCATGCAAATTATCCATTATGAAATTACCTACAAATTTCTACATTAGGAAATTGCATGCAAATTATCAATTATGAAATTACATACAAATTTCTACATTAGTAAATTGCATGCAAATTATCAAATGATCAAATTACATTTCGCACAGCTAGATTTGTCCGGAAACACAGCGCAAGGCACTACGTTGCGGTTGCAAGACACTACGTTGCGGTTATGTCACTGATATGTTAGCAGAAGCAGAAAAGTGTCACCATTGAAAAATCCATCGCAGAGAGTGAAGAGCGTAAAACTGCAAGTAAAATAATACTTTTTTTGCCTTACCAGATCAAACATGCTCCTCACTCGTACTCGCTTTAGTCCAGGAAGCCTTTCCAGCAGATTATCAACGAAAACAACCATCTGTCTTTCGTTCCACATGTCATTGGTCACGAGCTTCTTCAATCTTGAAATTCCCCACTATCTCAAGAATTCTCTCTACTGAAGCATAACCCCAAGTCAACCACAATGCAGCAACATTGCTGCCACACTGCATTTTAATTTTAGAGAATAAACATGAAAGTTCGTGAAACAACACTCCATTTATTCTCAGATCGCCTATGTTAGTTACCACCATCTCCATCTCCAGAGTTCTAAACTTCGGACAGTTCACCGTTAAAGCCTCCCACCTACCATGTACTGATAAATGTGTAAGGTCGGGAGCGGAGATAACAGACTTCCTTAGGCCAACGCAGGCGTGCAGGGTAAGTTTCTGAAGAAACGGACTATGCGAGATAAAACAGGATAAACACTCGTCTGTCAACTGCATGCCTTCGAAGGAGCAAGTAATGAGATAGTTGAATCCAGAGAAATGGGTCGGAAGATGCTTAAGATTGTAGTTGGAAAGCCTCAGAGTCGCGAGATGTGTGCATGTAAAAAGTGCAGGCGGGATTTCTCTTCCAGGCGTATAGGTAAACAAATTACAGTATTCGTTAGGTGAATCACAGAGAGTCAGGTGTTGGACATTCCTAGAGGCTGCGTACGTCACCCATTGCCATACGCTTTCGCGAGTAAACTGCAGATAGTAGGTGAACAAATGAAAAGCCTCAATATCTGCCGAATGCAACATCAGAAGGTTGGAGATTATTTTCTCCACAGTTGCAACAGAGTCTGGATCTGGAACTCCGCTAGTAGTGGGCACAATAAGAATGGGAGAGAGAGTGAGTTGTGGAATTTGGGTGTAGAGGAATTTCCATCTCTTCGACAGAACCGAGCATCTGACGGCTTCTCTGATCGGAAGTTTAGAAAGGATGAGGCCAAGCAATGGGTTTGGAAGAGTAGAAAGTATATCTGCGACAGGCGGCATGATTGCAATGGACAAATCCTTAGAAAGGCAAAATTAATGAAGGGACTCTGAACAGGTAAGATGGGGTAGAAATGAAGGAAGTTGCAGCAGGACAGAAGGAAAGATTACAGTCGTTTACAGATCCGCTGAGATGTTAGGCTACCAAATTAATTTCCAAATTCTCACAGAGGATGAACCTACCAACTCGCACATGTTGGAGGTGAGCGCCGCCACCGCCTGTGATTGATGCCGGATGGATTGCCTCGCGTGATGCATCCCGCCGCCAATCCTGATATTGATTGAAGGAGTAGTCTATAATGGCGAGCCTTATTTCCACCCCTTCCCTGCTACGGACACAGCACATGAATGCTTACCATACCCTCATCCAAATATGGACCATGCCATGGATGCGGATCACAATACGGCCAAGAAATTCTCTACCCCACCATCAGGCCGTCTGACCGCTACGCTATAAGAATAAACTCCTATTTCTACCTCTATAGTGTTATAAATGTGCCCTGACATGCGCCCTCAATAGTGAGATATAACAGCCCGACAATATGCTATAAGAGGAAACTCCTATTTCTACCTTTATAGTGTTATAAATGTGCCCTGACATGCGCCCTCAATAGTGAGATATAACAGCGCGACAATACGCTATAAGAGGAAACTCCTATTTCTACCTCTATAGTATTATAAATGTGTTCTGACATGCTCCCTCAGTAGTGAGATATAACACGCGCGTGGTGATGACTAGAGAAAAAAATAATAGCGTGTCATATCGAGCTATCAAAAACATATGTCTAATCGCATTTATAATACTATAGAAATGGAAATAAGAATTTCCCACTATAAGATACAAGAATATAACATAAGCATTTAACCCTCGTTTGAATTTGAAAACCTGCCCAAATGATATTTAAATTTCTATAATCGTGCTCAACCGATGTTTGAGGGGAAGATAAGGCTCGCCCTCCCTTTCGGTCCCGGCCTGCTCTCCAAAACATAACGATCGACAGTGCATTTCGCTTGCGATTTCCGCTGTACGTTGATTCAAAGCACAATTTTGTGTTTGCTATAGGGCAGTCAAAACGCACGCAGCAGGAGAAGGCGGCGAGTGAAGAATTCCCTCTTCCTATTGCTCTTATAAGTACTCGCATTCGTTCTCATATTTGTCAGTCGTAGTCTTCCAACTATCAGAGATTTTCCTTTCCCATACTGACTGACAATCTCCTCTTCGATCTGATATCATATTGTTTATCTGCTAACTCTGAGCTTTATGATTCAGAGCCTTACAATGGCTCTCGTTATTATAATGTCGTTGTTGGTCATTACAGGCCGTACCAGCGGTAGGTTGCTCATGAAGAAGTTAATCCGCTGGACTTTGATCGCAACGATCATGTGGAGGAGGAGGCTGTGCAATGCGATGGAGAGATAAGTTCCTCGTCCGTAAGGAGTGCCACCAAAGAGACCATGTTATCGTTCAAGGTTAGACCAACTGTTCGAAAGATCAAGAAGCCTCAGTTGCCGACTGATTCGGTCAATAAAGTCGAGGGCGATATCAATTTACTGCCCAAGGGCGCAGTAACAACGTCCGAACGCAGTCCTACAGTAGCAAAACAGCGGCTCTCCACATCTAGCGATAACCCTGGGGTCGTTCAGATGCAGATAATCCAGCCTAAATCTGAAACAATAAACGGCTGCGAGAAAAGAGCAAGAAGCACATGCTGGGTTCTACTCGGGAAAGGCCATTGATGGTTGACAACTTGAGACACAATATTGCAACGGTGTTTTCTATTTACAATTTTGATCTTTATTGTTTGAATTTTGTACTCCATAATGTCATGTCTTTTTTGGGTCTTCTAATACATTTTTAAGATAAGTTATATTTATTTTGAAAACAAATTCATTGTTCCTTCATCCACATTCAATTTCAGTTTTGATGTTTCACGGCTCCATACGTATAAAATAATGAAACACATATACACAACATTTAAATAAAGATTTCAGGTTTATAATTTTCATTTTTCTTATTTATATAAATATATTTTGGTGCACGGATTTTTTTGGATGAGAAATGTTTTTTTTTTTTTTTAATAATTATTAGGTTAGTTTTATTTTAAATTTTTGTTTCACTTTATAAATTTTTTATATAAGTTTTTTGTAAAAATTTTTATGTAACTTATTTTCCATATAAAACAACCTAACGGATCAAGCATAATATATTTAATTCTAATAACCTAGGAAAGTAATGAGTTTGTATTTTAATTTCTCTTATTTTAAAAAATATTAATTATAAAGTTCAAAATTAAATTTATTTTATTGCATGTTATTCCACACAAGTTTTTCATAATTAATGATTGAATACTCAGTTAAGGAGGATCTTGAAAAATAATATCATTTTCTTCTTTCCATGTACCTATGCTATTCTCTCAATGAGACCACGAATCCTGGAAGTTGTGCAATTTCTCACATGAGTTATATAAATACTTTTATGATTAGAGATGACTTTACCAATTTGCAAGTTTGTAGGAAACCAACACCATATGATTTGGGAAGAAACTTCTATTTCGCAAGATTATTATATATATATATATATTTTTTTTAAATACAAGATATATATATAATATATATAATATATATATATATTACACAAATTATTTTTTTTATTATTATCAAAATTAATATTTATTAGTTTTTATTATACTTATACATGTTTTTTGGTGTATTGATTTTTGCTAAGTTTCTTATTGAGTAGGGAAGCTCATTTTATAGCCCAGTACGAGAGATGTGTAAGTCCCTTTAAAATAAAAATAAAAAAATATGGTCTAAATAAAAAAATAATGTAGCCTATAATAAAAAAAAATGAATATACTATAAAAAAGCATTTCAGTCTAAATGTGTAAGATATTTAAATCTTATACTTTTTAAAAATATTTCAATGGGAGATTAAATAACAATTGGAGATCTATGTTAACTATTTATGAAATAATCAACTTATATATACTATATAAAGAAAAAAAAGTTAAAATTAATATTTTAATGCATATAATATAATATATATATATATATATGGAGAGAGAAAGAAGAGAAGAGAGAGAGAAGAATAAAATGTAATTGAATAATAAAAAAATACAAGATTTTGGAAAGCTCATGTAGATCTGCAATGCCCTGCGATAAATGTAAATATTTGACTTTACTATGGTAAAAGACAAACTGGATATGATATTATTATCTGTTTGAAATTTAATAATATTTTTTTTAAAAAGATAAGAAATGTTTTCTTTTAAGAGTTGACAACTTCTTAAGGAGGAAGTTGGGGGGAAAAGACAGTTGTTGTGATTGCAACCCTAACTACTTTCCCTAACTAGAAGGGCTTCAAGAGGAAAAGAGGGAAAAGGGGGAAAAATCTGTGCTATAGGGACAGACGGAAGAAAAAAGAAAAAAAGAAAAATGGCTAAGTCTGGTGATGACTAGATAGCCAAGCATTAAGTGCAAGCATCTTGCTGCAGATAGTGATCCTGCAAGAGAGCTAGGGCGAAGATTCTGGTCCCGAAAGACGAATCTCAAGGATAGGTGGTAGACTGGAAGGGGGAGAACAAAGGTAATTTCAGCTTCTTAAGTGTTTCGCAAGTTACAATGGCACAGGTAAGTGGACCAAACCACTTAGAAAGCATTCAAAAGTATTAATGAGGTAGCCAATGTTAAAATGTTTGCACTGTATTGATATAGTAGTTAGAACCTAAGCCAACTGTGGACTACTGTGTGCCCATTTAAAAAATAAATTGTAAAGGTTATCCTAAAACTGTATAATTCAAAAAAAACATTCGCTCTTCTACTCCGATAAAGTACAAGCAGTGCTTTGCCAGGGAAGTGTAGGGTTCTACAACAAAAAAAAAGGAGCAGTAATGGAAGCTGGACCATTTTCTAGAGTAATAAAGATTTGCTGGGGTAGTGATGTAGGAAAAGATTATAAAAAAAAAATTAATTAAGCGAGACATTTCGTATGCTTAGTTCGTTTAACGCTCTGGAGCATGGAAAGAATTGCAGCAAGCTGGAAAACATTTCAACCCCAACAAGAATGACTTGGAACAAATTCAAAAAACAAATTTAGGTCATATTCTTATTTCTTAAGAAAAGAAAAATAACAGTAGCCGTGAAACAAGGAGATAGCTCCTAAAGACCGGGCTCTGGCATAACCTTAGAGTAGATAGTTAATTTAGTTTCCGCGAGAAAAGAATGCAATCCCAAGGTGCACTAGGAACCTGGGTGTAAGGACTCATGTCTAAACTTAAATGCTTTTCTTATGAGGAGCTGAAACTCAGAAGGAATACCCGTTTATGTTGTCTCTAAAAGATGGTCGACCCCATTCTCCGGGTGAACGGGCTTCCAAAATTCCATCTGAAAACTCAAACCCCAACTATAAGCGTCCTTTCAAAACCCCATCAGAGATAACTCAGTTAATGCTCAAACAAAGAATTAGCAGATGATTTTACTGTCGAAGTCGATTTACCAAACAAAAAAAATATAATCATCGCCTCTACAGAATAGCATAGCTAGAGGAGCATAAAGAAATAACATTCAAAGGACAATAACATATGATAGCATCGCATGGAATTTTCTACAGAATAGCAAAGCTAAAGGAGCCAAAAAGAAATAATAGTCGAAGGACAATAGCATATGATAGCATTGTATGGAATTTTCTGCAATAGCAAAGCTAAAAGAGCCAAAAAGAAATAACAGTCGAAGGACAATAATACATGATAGTGTCGCTTAAAATCAGCAAGAGTACTCTATGGTACATAACCCAGGAAGAAAACATTCCAGATGCACAAAATCTATCAATTTATTACCCATTAAACAAGATTACAAATGTATGTGTCTTCCTGTGTTTAAAACTAAAAACAGAGATAGGTCATACTGTAGGAAACTTATTACAATTATAAAGTTGGCCAGTGCAGCTCAAAAAAAATCTCAGAGGTGAAAAACCCTCGATTTTAATCCGGTTCTTAAAAAAAAAAAAATAACACAAAAGCAATAGGACTCAAGCTTCCGGACTGAAACCAGAGAGGTATAACCTCTACAATACATATACATTAGAAAATACCAAATATGAGCATATAGTTCGAGAAGATAGCTAGACTATCAGGAAGGGTTAATCATCCCTTCTGCAAGAGACTAATAAAAGGACTATAGCTTAATGTAACACAACCAGGGCGGAAACCCTCATACCCGGTGGAAACCTTAATGGTAACCCCACTCTTGGAAGGCTTTGCTCCCAACCGGAACCAAGCTTGAAGCCAAAGTGGAAGTGAACCTACATGCAACCACTATAGATAGGTTAAACAACTGAAGAAGTTCTCAGAGAAAAGGAAGAGAACTTAGTTTGCAGAAAGGATAGGATTTTACCAATGTTGCACAAAGAAAAATGAGAATAAGTAATCTACACAACTGAATTCTTATGTGGTAATTCAACTCTGGTGGTGAGGACAGGGTTTGGTGTTCCAAGCGCCCTTGACAATCTCCATAGAATCCTGGATTGAAGCGGAGAGCAAAAACCATGGACAGAAGCAGTAGACCGAGCAAAGAAACAAGAGAAATGACAGATGAATGAGCCGCGAATTGATACAAAGGATTGTGAATGATGAATGAGCCATCCATAACCATTGGATCACTCAGCAAATACCAACACCATCAATTCAAGAGGAATCCTGAGGTGGTAGCTGAGCTATTCAGGACTGCACATGCCACGTACAGTGGGTAGTGCTGGCAATTAATAGACAATCCGAATTAACTAGAATCAAAGTTGCTAGCCAACGGATAGAGATCACTTAACACAAGTTTCAATGCCAACCAACAGTGTAGATTGGCTTGCCTTAGCAAAAGAGTCTTGTCTAATTGATACAGCGATACGACTTCATAAGTGTATGGGTTAATGTTTACATTTGACAGGGATTGGGGTAAGACAATGAATGCTAATATATATAAATTATGCATTTACATAATGTTGTAAAAAAAAAATTTAACTGGGTACATGACAAGTGGTATCAGAGCCAAGTTTCAAAAACTGTGGCCTCTGGGAAATAAACAGATGAAGTGAATTCATTATATATTTTTAAGTTGCAATTATGTTTTATATTTAAAGGAAAACAATTAATTCGTTAACCCTTCTTTTGTTTCTTTTCTTAGGCTAAGACTAAGGAAAACAGAAGACAACCAATATGAGAAGGGCAGGCAGTGTTCCACATAGGTTTGTATCGGGTCAGGGACCTGCAACAAGCCCTGGAAATAACCCAGAATTATGGGTACAACTTGGAGAGGAGGCTTGCAATACGAACCTTGTAATATTAGAGACAGTACAGGAGCTGAAAAATGAAATGGCTCAATAACGGGAGGATAACGCGAGGTTAACCATGGAACAGGAAAGGATTATAAAGAGATTATCTGACAAGCAGAATCAGCAACTACTGAATCCAAGTGCTAAGCAGCAAAGGGTGTCGGAGGAGCAGAATCACCACATAGAACTAGAAGAGTCAGAAGGAAGGGATGAAGAATGAGAAGAACGATCTGATAACGCTTTCGAGCAATAGACATAAAAAAAGCAATGGATAGAACTGCAAGGGGAATTTCGTAAGATAAAACCACCACACTTTGATGGGGAATTGGAGGAAGCAGTCGAGGCTTGGTTGATTAATATGTAAAAATACTTCCAGCTATATGAATACGATCACAACCTCAAGGCATGGTTAGCCATTTTCCAATTACAAGGGAAAGCCACCCTGTGGTGGGAGGAAGTTAAGATTGTAAGAGGAGTAAGTGAGCAGAATATTACCTAGGAAAAATTTCAAAAATACTTTAAGGAAAGATACCTGACAGAACGTTTTTATGACGAAAAACCAAGAGAATTCCATGACCTGCAACTGGGACAACAAACCATGGATGAATTTATCACTCGTTTTACTTCATTGCTCTGTTATGTGCCTTATATTAGAGAGGAAACGACTAAAGTACAGAGGTTCGTCAGTAGTTTATCTTTGAGTATGAGGGAAAGAATTGAGTAGGACAATCCAAAGACAATGGAGGAAGTAATATGTAAAGCCAGGATTTGTTACCAGTAAGTTAAACAGAAGGGATAAATCCTGGGTAAAAGATGGACTGATAAGAGAAGCAACAAGTTGGCTGGAAATAATAAAGGGAATCGAGGTGGAGGTAACAAGGGTTTTGCTAAAGGGAAAAACAGCAGAAATTTACAGAAAAATTCTCTCAGGTCAAAGCCAACCAATGAGTCTAGAATCAACAAACAACGTGGAATGTTAGACAGTGAAGGGACAGTAAGGCCTCCAGTGCAATGTTGGGGCTGCGGTGGGCCTCACTATATTAAAAACTATCCTCAACGAAAGGGAACCGAACAGGTTTCCTAGATCCATGAAGCATCTACAGTCGGTGATGTAAGACATAGTCTACCAAGGATTAATGTTGCCCTGGAAGATTGTCAGGCGGCGTACTAGCCAACCATGGTGGAATTTGAAGGTAATATCTCAGACCTTACTGTAACTGTTTTAATTGATCGTGGAGCTACATTAAATTATATTAGCCCTAATGTTGTGGAGCTTTGTAGATTGCAACCTATTAAATTTAAGGACTCTTGGCTAGTACAGCTGGCTACAGGGGCAAAGAGACGAGTGCTTGCTAAGGTCAATAACCGCCCTTTCAAGATAATAGGACAGCCAGTGATGGCAGATTTAAATGTTCTTCCCCTTCGTTTGTATGATGTCCTGATTGGTATGGACTGGTTAGAAAAACACTGGTCCATAGTTAACTGTAAAATAAAGACCATCTATTACAAAGATGAGCTTGGAGCAAGGCAAGAGATGCAAGGAATTAAGCATCCAATGCAGATTCAGCCAATAACCGCCTCTTAGTTAGCAAAATGCATTAGGAAGGGATGTCAGATTTATGCCATCCAAGTGGGTTATGCTAACTCGAAAAATAGCCACATTGGAAAACATTCCTGTGATACAAGAATTTGCTGATGTGTTTCCAGAAGAGATTCTCGGATTTCCACCTAAGAGAGATATAGACTTTACTATCGAATTGGTGCCTGGGGCAGCTCCGGTATCCCAAGCACCCTACAGAATTAGCACACCAGAATTGATAGAGTAAAAAATGCAATTACAGGAGCTGTTAAACAAAAAATACATTCGCCCCAGTTTGTCCCCCTAGGGGGCCCCGGTATTGTTCGTTAAGAAAAGGGATGGGACCCTTCGCATGTGTATGGATTATCATCAATTGAATAAATTGGCAATCAAAAATAAGTATCCTCTACCCCGTATTGGTGAACTTTTTGATCAAGTAAAAGGAGCAACGGTATTCTCCAAGATTGATTTGCGATCAGGGTATCACCAAATCAGGATTAAGGAGGAAGACATAGCTAAAACTGCTTTTAGAACTCGATATGGTCATTATGAGTTTTTGGTGCTACCCTTTGGGTTAACCAACACCCCCGCAACCTTTATGTGTTTAATGAGCAACATATTTCATCAGTATTTGGATAGGTTTGTGCTGATTTTTATTAATGATATACTGATATATTCTCGAACTATGGAAAAGCACAAGGAGCACCTCAGATTGGTACTGCAAACCCTCTGAGAACACCAGTTATATGCCAAGTTCATCAAGTGTGATTTATTTAAGGAACAAATACAATATTTGGGACATATAATCACTAAAGAAGGGATCGCGGTGGACCTCGAAAAGATAAGGACCATAATGGAATGGTCGGTACCAAAGGATGCGGCAGACATCAGATCCTTCATGGGGTTAGCAGGTTATTATAGACATTTTGTAGAGGGATTCTCGAGAGTAGCTTATCCTATCACTTCCTTATAGAAAAAGGGAAGAACTTTTAGGTGGACCCCGGAATGCCAAAAGAGTTTTGAGCAACTTAAGCATCTTCTCACCCCGCACCCATTCTAAGCATAGCTAATCTTAGTAAAGACTATGTGGTGTGCACAGACGCAAGCAAGGAAGGGGTAGGAGGCATGTTGATTCAAAAAGGGAGGGTAATTGCTTACGAGTTAAGGAAATTAAAAGAACATGAGCAAAAATATTCCACTTATGATCTAGAGTTGGCAACCGTCATTCATGATTTAAAAATGCGGCGACATTATCTTATGGGAAGAAATTTTTTATTATTGACAGACCACCATAATCTCACCAATTATTTTAGCCAGTCCACCTTAAATGCTAGGCAAGCATACTGGGTGGATTTCTTAAGTGGTTTTGATTTCGAGATCAAGCATTTGAAAGGGAGAGAGAATCAGGTGGTGGACGCTTTAAGTTGAAAATTACAATGTTTATATGAGATTTCTTGCAGCAAAGGGAAAAGCACCTTCGAAGAGATGATTAAAAACGCAGTAGAACAAGATCTTGTATATCAGCAAATAAAACATCAAGTACAACACTCCACCAACAAGGAAAAACAGTAGGGTTATGCTTTGGATACTGCTGGAATGTTGTATCATCAGGAGAGGCTGTATGTGCCCTATCAAAACAGCATTAAAAACTTGATTTTGGATGAATTTCATAAAAGTCACTATGCTGGACACCCAGGATATTAGAAAATGATCACAACACTCCGAAGGGAATATTATTGGCTAGGTATGAAGAAAGATGTGGTTGAGTACTTGGCATGTTGTCTGGAGTGCCAACAAATTAAAGCAGAACACCAACACCCTGCGGGGTTATTACAACCATTACCCATTCCTAAATGGAAGTGAGAAACCATCTCCATGGACTTCATAATGGGTTTGCCCAAATCAAATAAAAATAACGACTCCATCATGGTGGTGGTGGATAAGTTAAGTAAATCACAACATTTTATACTTGTGCAATCTACTTATAGAGTTGTGCAGATTTCCCATATCTTCATGAAGAATATATTTAGGCTGCATGGGTTACCAAAAACAATAATTTCAGACCGTGATGTAAAATTTACATCAGCCTTCTAGAAAACATTGTTTGGAGAATTAGGAATTCAGCTAAATTTCAGTACAGCTTATCACCCTCAGATTGACAGACAAATAGAACGGGTGAACCAGGTGGTGGAAGACATGTTAAGGGCATATGTAATGCAGCAACTGACCAAGTGGGAAGATTATCTGCATTGGTCGAGTTCACATACAATAATGGTTACCATACATCATTGCAAATGAGCCCGTTTGAAGTATTGTATGGGCGGAAGTGTCGCACGCCCTCAAGCTGGGGTGGACGGGAAGACAGATTAATGTTAGGACTCGACATGCTTAAGGGAATGGAGGAAATGGTTAAGAAGGTGCGAGCCGTTTTTTAAAGGAATCTCAGGATAGGTAAAAGAACTTTGCTGACCGGAAAAGGAAGTTTAAGGAATATCAAGTCGGTGATCATGTATATGTGAGAATTTGAGCAAAAAAGAGCACATTACAATGGAGCGGGTGCGCGAAGTTGGCACCCCGATTTTGTGGACCTTTTCAGGTCTTAGCAAGAATTGGGTTGGTAGCATACCAGCTCGCTCTACCAAGTCATATACGTGTCCAAAACATCTTCCATGTTTCCATATTGAAAAAATATCTTTATGATCCTAAGCATGTAATCCGTTGGTAGGATATACAGGTAAGAAAAGCTCCAGTAGATCAACATGAATGATTTTCTTTTTAAACAAAAATTGATTTAAGATCTGCATGTTTCAGGTCAAACTGAAAGGAGAAATATTGGTTGAGCCGCTGAACATCCTCGACCGGAGAAAAGTAATGTTGCGGAAGCGAGCTATTATCCAAGTTAAAGTGTAGTGGCATCACTTTGGACCTGATGAGGCCACCTGGGAAGATGAAGAGCTCATGAAAAAAGCTTATCCAGTGTTGTTCATGGCTGAAAGACATATGGATGATCTCCAATTTCAGGAGGGGGAGATGTAATGCCCCAGGATAAATGTAAATATTTGACTTTACTGTGGTAAAAGACAAACTAAATATGATATTATTATCTGTTTGAAATTTAATAATAATTTTTTTTACAAGATAAGAATGTTAGAGCAAACAGTGCGCAACAGAAAATAAAAGACAAACACAGTATAAAAAATCATACACAAATGACACAATGATTTAATGTGGTTCACCCAACCAATCTGGGCTATGTCCACCTAACAGAGGCATCGACAATCTTATTATTAAATAGGAGATTACAATAATTTATTTCCTCACACACTCTCTACAAATACCCAATATCCTGTACGGGCATATATTTTATAGCTAAGAGAATCCAACTGACTCATAAATCCTCTCACAACAAATATAGGATGCATTAACTCTTTCCCAACAAAATAGAGCTAATATAGCAACAAATCCTATTGTTGTCACCTACATGAGATTTTTTCCCAAATTATTAAAACCGAAAATCTCAACAATCTCCACCTTGACAACAATTAGCCTAATACCCTGTTTCTTTATTATTTTTATCTTTTCTGTAAGCCAAGAGAAGCCAAACACCAACGTAGCTTCTCTAACAAAACTGGTTTCGTGAACATGTCTGCACAATTCTCCTTTGTATGCACATTTTCAAGAGAGACTCCCCTTTCAGTGATAACCTGTCTTACAAAATGGTACTTGATTGGTATATGCTTTGATTTACTATGATAGGCCGGATTTTTAGCCAAATGTATTGCACTTTAACTGTCACAAAATAACTTGATGTTGTCCTGCACCCTACCAAATTCACCAAACAAACTTTTCAACCAAATCGTTTCTTTGCAAGCATGAGAAGCAGCGATGTATTCTGCTTCAGTAGTGGATAAAGCAACAATGTTTTGTAGCTTTGACATCCAGCTGATAGCTCCACCAGCAAGAGTAAAGACATACCCTGATGTTGACCTTCTCTTATCCAAATCACCGACAAAATCGGAATCAACATATCCGCAAGCAAATTCACTACTCTTGTTGTAAGTGATACAATAACTACTTGTGCCTCTCAAATACCGAAGCACCCATTTCACTGCTGACCAGTGTTCTTTACCCGGATTTGCCATATACCTGCTGACAACCCCAACTGCATGTGAAATATCTGGTCGAGTACAAACCATCACATACATTAAACACCCTACTACATTAGCATATGGAATTCGAGACATATAATCCTTTTCTTCATTCGCAAACTGTACAATTTTCGCTTCAGGAGAATCCTATTGGTTAATGATTTGGTCATGTACAGTTTCTCCAGTTTCGTCCACAAACCAGCAGCTGTTGTCTCCGACACGATATTAAACAGGACATCATCAGCGAGACACAGTTGAATAGCACTTATTGCTCTTCCATCCATCTCGGCCAACTCATTATCTATGATGTTGTAAGGTTGTTTGGATTTTCCCAACAACGCCTTTGCCACACCATGTTGGACAAGCAAATCGTACATCTTCACCTTCCAGATCTCGAAATTATTTTTTTCATTAAACTTCTCAATTTCAAACCGGGCACTCTGAGTTTTTGCCATCTTGTAAAAAACAATAATCTCCAAATCCAACTTTTAAATACCATAAATTAATATATATAAAAAACTGCCTATGCCTTACTGCCCTTTAAAGTTTATCCAGTGAAGCCAATGGCCCAATTATAGCTATCTTGAAATAGGTTTCAGATGTGTAGTAGAAAATAGAAAAACAACTAATATTCACTGAACCATTACCGTATATCCTCACCACCAAATACAACCCAGGGCACTGATGGATCAATTAGTTGGCAAATGAAACAACATAATAGTTATTATCATCAAAATGCGAGATGACGGTTTGTGTAATCAAAGATGTATACATACATATACTCATAGCGCAACGAGCTCACGAACGCCGGAACACTTTAATCGTGCACTTATCATGAACCAAACCTCCTCCACGCAGCAAAGGATGTAATACCAGCTCCATTAAGTGCAGGCTCCACGCAGCATTAACACGCACCAGCAAGGTTTACGCATCAGGTTTTACACACCAGCAATTCTGCGCAGCAGCGATTCTACACACCAGCAATTTTACGCACTAGCGATTAACACGCACCAGGAATCAACTGAATACACCAGCAGGCAAGAATATACACACCACACAACAATCCTCTCCAGTAGCGATCCGCTCCACACACCAGCGCAACAAGCACAGTTTGTCCACGCAGCACCAGCAGCAGTGCGCACCAGCAACGCACCAAAAAACTAAGCTTCACGCAGCTTCTTCAGGCTCACACGACGCCTTCAACATGCTCTGATACCATTTGTTAGAGGCAAAGGTGTGCAGCAGACAAAAAATTATACACAGCAAATAAAATCATGCACAGGAGACATCAGATTAACGTGGTTCACCCAACCAATCTGAGCTACGTCCACCAAACATAGGCATCGACAATCTTTATTATCAAACAGGAGATTACAAAATAATATTTTCCTCACAAACTCTCTCACCCTAAAAACAATCCGTATGGATACCTGTTTTATAGCTAAGAGAATCTAACTGCCTCATAAATCCTCTCACATCAAATATAGGATGCATTAACTCTCTCCCAACAACCTGGAGCTAATCTAGCAACAAATTCTTATTGTTATCACACACTAAAATTTTTGCCTATTTTAATGAAACAGAAAATCTCAATAATCATTTTGGAATGATATTAAACAACTCATCATAATTTCCACAGCTGTTTTATAATACAAATCTGTTTTAACCTTACATTATGAATGGAGTAAATACCAAGGTGGGTACATTATAATTTTTAAGATATATCGAAGGTCGATACCTTATAATTTCAGAATTTACGAGGCATTCAGGAAAAATAAATATCTTAGGTCAAAAGCGTTTAAATTTTGCCCCTATTCACTTTATGTGAGCTTGAGTATGTGTTATATTATTGTTTTTTAACTTATGGAAAGTTTTGATGATAAAATTGTTGATATATTACATTACTTGTTTAAAAGAATATAAAATATTTATAAAAGAATAAATGTGAAAAATATGTAATTGCTTTTTAAATTTATATTTTATTGTAAGAAATTTATAGAAATTTTACTAATATATATTAATTTTAATTATTTATATAAATTAATGTGAATATATATTGAAGTATTATATATTTTAACTTGATTAATCATCTACCATAATATAAAATTTTTTTTGGGTTTTTTTCTTAAATGTGTATTAGGCAACTTTCCACAATTAATTTCCATTCACTTTGCAATTATAAAAATAAATTCCTAATTAATTAATTAATGTTTTTTATTATTTTTTTTTTTATAGATTGGATTTTTTTTTTTTTTTTAAAGTTTTTGTTGTTGGGAATTGAACCAATCACGTGGCGTCAAGAGTGCCTTAAAGATGTCAATTTATCTAAGATTTGGACTACATATTGAATATTATTTAAATTAAATTATATAATATTTTCTGTGTGTTAGGTTATTAATCTGCTAAATTATTTTTTATTGTTGTCAGGATTCATTATGTTAGAAAAATCATTCTGGATATTAAAAATCTATCATCATTAAAAAAAATAACAATAGAAACTATCATCAATCCATAATAAATATCAAAACACTTACTATGTCTCATTGTTAAAATTTTAAAAAATCATAAAAACTAAGTGAATTATAACTTTATTTCAAATTATTTTATAATTATAAAAAAATAAAAAGAAACATGACAACAATAGAAATTAGCATGACCATATAAATTATATGGCTTGTAAATGTGGATAAGCATTAATCCATAATAAACATCAAAACGCTTAATGTGTCACATTGCTAAA
Organism: Pinus taeda; assembly: GCA_000404065.3. Taxonomy (NCBI): domain Eukaryota; kingdom Viridiplantae; phylum Streptophyta; class Pinopsida; order Pinales; family Pinaceae; genus Pinus; species Pinus taeda. Next base: position 127,769 of record APFE030292095.1, on the reverse strand, counting down.
ATTAAAGAAATCATAAAGATAAATTGAATTACAACTTTATTTCAAATTATTTTATTTTAAAAAATAATGTATAAATTACCATATATACATTTAAAAAAGCACGAAACAAGTTTCTTAACCATTCATATTTACCTAGACTCTATCATGGATATATTCTTAATCTTAAATAGTATTGGATATAATACCATGGTCTATTAATACCAAATACCCAAAAAAAAAAACTCATTTCATATGACAAATTTTCATAAGACATTTCTTAAATTAATCAATCTAATCAAAAGGGAAAAAGAGGCATAGCTACATTGGAGATAAATATCAACCTTTGATTTGTGTATTCTACTATGAATATTATACCATATTATGTGGAGGCTCAATCTCTAGCATCCACACAATTTAATTATTAAAAACTAAATTATAATTATGGAAGCCCTATTCCAAAATAGACACCCCTATTGGGGTAATTGAGATTTACATTAACTTTTCCATGTAGATTTTTAATCTTAAATAGGATTTGTTACTATACCATGCCCAAAAACTATGCCCTATTAATACCACATGCCCAAAAACAACCATAACTCATTTGATATGACACCTATTCATATGATTTTTTTAAATTAATCAATTTTATAAATAAAAAGAAGGGCATAACCCCTTTAGAGATAAATCCTCGACCATTGACTTTTATATACTACTATGAATATTCTAAAGTATTCGACATAGTTTAAATCTCTACTTTCCACATAATAATTATTGGAAATTAAATTAAAATTCTAAAAGCCCTATTCCAAAATAAACACTCCTATCAACATAATTATGGATGCTTATTGAACAATGATTTTCCAATTAATGGATCATTTATCATAATTCTTAAACATTGTATATCACTTACTACTAATGAATCTCTAACACACACACACACACACCCATTCCAGCTAAAATCTCACATGAGATTCCATGAAAGCATCTCTATATTGGTGGATGGCATCCCCAGTAAATCCATAGACATAGACTAGTGTGCTTAGTCCAAGGGGTTTTGAATTGGTTACTTGCTAGAATGGAGCTAGCCAAATTCACAGCAAAGTAGGGAAAATTAATGGGGCTAAACCCTTCAAGTGGTGCATTTATAGCACTCAACACACATAGTATATGAATATCATTGTTAGGGTCATAATCCAACTACCCTAGTCACTAGAATAGATTGTTATTTAATATATTGAGGGTAATCTCTATTTACTAAGGGTCGACGATCTATTATAGTGTAAAAACTATAAATGTAAGTGGTCACATTAAATAATCCCCAAGATTCATGACTAATCCTCCAATAGGTTAGAGTACTGCTCAATTACAAACTATATATTATAGTAGAAGGCATGTAGTTTGTTTTGAAGTGGATGCTATTATATTTGGACCTCTACTTCATTCTTATTTGTCGTTAGGACTTTTGAGTCTCTATTCTCTTCCTACAAACCATAGTTTCTATAGCACAAGAAGAAATTTTGCTACATAATTTATAGTACCAAGAATTTGGGAATTTCATTAGTGATATAATACTCAATAAGGAGTAATAATACATATAAATTTAAAAGTAAAATGGTTTACCTTCCAACACCATTAGAAAATTCCAAGTTCAAAATACACTTTACATTATGAAGATGATGATTGTAACACCCTCCTCCCACATCTACCCAAGTAACCAGCCAATTGGGGTAAACATGTCATGAGAAGTTACTATGATATGATTTGACTCCCTATATGTCAGTTAAGGAAGTGGAACCAACAAAAACACACCATATAGACCTTCTACATCAGCATAAAAAAATCGAGGAGCCATCCCAACCACTTAGGTAACCATCCCCTGAGGTTAATTGAATTTTTAGACCATTAAACCCCAGGACACTCCCTTGATATGGGAAAACATGCACCTAGGAGGCTCTAGATTCTCCCACAACATGGGTATGCATGCGTCTAGGGACTTTTCTACCTAGTATTGTGTTTGCGTCTCTGGGACTTAAGCACATTTTCAGGCCTAGAGGCCAGGTCACTGCCCAGAACTAAATGACACTTTCAGAACTGAAAGATAACAAAAAAACAATGATACACATGTAATTACTTGAACAAGGGCTTGACTGGAACTCTACTAGCCATGACATGCATTTCTTCAAACATGTCACACATATGTAATCCACAGGTTTAAACAATAGATCTGAGTATAGGGGTCTTGTACTCATATGAGAGTTGCTAAGAAGCATTGATGCCTCAACACATTAGCTGCAATTTCATCCATTAGGGAATAGATACATTGTTCATTAATTTACAAATAAAAACATGATGAGAGCCATACATAACCATTGTCATAATACATTCTCATAACAAACATAATAACAATAGAAATACCAAGGAAGCAACAACTATATAATCCACATAAAAAATGATAAAATAATCACAAAATAACAAGGAGAAATAGCCTCATATTAATGATGCAAAGGCCAACCAAGTTCGGGACTTCCATGAACCACCTAATCATAGACATGGATGATCAAATCTCACTTCATCCAATCACCCCTGTGCCATATTCCAAGTGTGAATGTGGGATTTAATAAAACACATCAATCAAAACCATCTAGGGCTTCCATAGGCCAAACCACCTCATCCAATCAAATAGTGATTCCACCTCATGGTTGGACATCACAAAACCATCATGATATTGGTATCTACCCAAGCCTTCCAAGGCTCCAGAGCATTTGTTCCAACCAAGGCTTCTAGGACTAGTAACTCAACTCACAACTGTTGTTGGGATTCCAGATCATTTGTTAAACTATGGATTCCAGGATTAGTAACTCAACCCTCCAAGGGCTTCGAGAGCGTTTGTCCAACCAAGGCTTCCACAACCAGTACCTCAACCCAAGTTGTTACAGGGCTTCCAGAGCGTTTGTCCAACCATGACTTCTAGGAACTAGTAACTCAACCCACCAAGGGTTTACAAAGAATTTTACTAACCAAGGCTTCTAGGACTAGTAACTCAGCCCAAGCTAAAGGAAACATTAGAACCAACCAGAAAAACAAAGAAATGAACCCACAACACCATGGATATCCAGGAAATGGTAAGGCTAGGAAAATACACCTTCAATCTAGGCAATACTCCATTCCAATGACAAATCATGACCAATAAACCACATGCATATTCCATGCATGCCAAAACTAGTGAGGAAACATACATGCAACTTGGTACTTGCAAGAAAAACCCAATGTAATTGTTGATCCTGATGTTCTCTTGTGCTTTTGTGCTCTTCCTATGTATTCTTTCTCCAAACATCCAAGTATTCTGCACACGTCCAAGAGCACTCCAGGAAAACTCTAAGTGTTCAAGAGTATGAGAGATAGATAATAGAGAGAAAGATCCAAAACTAAACTGGAAAAAGTCCATGAATTGATCCTCAAAGGCCTTTTTATTAATGAGACCTCTATTTTATTCATTTTCCCTTATTTTCCTTCAATTTCCTCCTCACATGAAACATGCGACCTTTCACCTCCCTTTTCTCCTAGTTTCCATTATTTTCATAAATAAATGTGCTAAAAATTTCATTTTTCCTTTCCAAATCCTTTGCCATTGCCTTTCCCAATTTCCTTAGTGATTCGTCAATCACAAGTGATCCCCATCACTATGATTTTTCCCAACAATCAGCTTGGAATAAGTGTCCCATCAATTGTGGTTATTATTTTTCCTTTATTAACTTTATTACATTGAATTTTCACTAGGGTTGTTATAGAACCCTCTTCCTTGGGGGGAACACCGTCCTCGGTGTTTAACAACACCCACAACCACAACACTGTTGTAACCAACACATACTTCCCATGGTGCTTTATAACTTACCTCAATGTAGCATTTACAATGATCATTTTGGTGAGAAGCAAACCAACACAATAACATAAAAAATATAACATCATACTGAAATGCCACCCATACTGCTTATTGGAGCTTTATAATATATCTTATGGCAGTATTTACATCCATATACATATGTACATATACCAAACATCACCAAAATATGTACCAAAAACATATACCAAAACATCTACCCAACCAATTAATAAGGATGCATAACCCACATATGATCTGTCATCTCCTGTGTAGCTTCATTGGGCCCAAAGTGCTTCCATTGCCCCTTAACCTACTTAATCGCTTGGTTCCAGAGCATGATCATCTCGCTCAGCAAAATGCACTATGGTTCTAGCTGGAACTCTCCTTCAAGATCCACTTGTAATAAAGACTAGTCAATCACATGATCAACATATTTAACATACTCTTGAGCAATAACACATGGAAAACATCATGGACTTTAAATGTCATAGGTCATGTAATTCGATAGGCTATTGGCCCAATCCTCTTGATAATCCTAAAAGGTCCACAAAATCAAGGTGTCAGCTTGGCACATGATCCAATCCACAAGGAGCTCTTATTCGGTTCGATGTGCAAGTACACTTGTTCCCCAACTTGTAACTCCTTGAAAAACCTATTCTGATATTCATATCTCTTCTTCCTATCTTGTGATTCTTTAAATTATTCTTGATTACCTCCATTTCAACCTCCATGTCTACCAACATGTTTGGTCCAATTAACACCCTGTTAACTAGATCACTCCAACTGATGGAGTATTACAAATCCACCCATACAATGACTCAAATAGACTCATCCTTGGAGATTCCCGACACCCATTGTTGTAAGATAACTCTACCATTGGAAGGTACTCTTCCCACTTCAGCTGCTGATGCATCACATACATCCTCAACATGTCCTCCAATATCCTATTAACCCTCTTTGTCTGTCCATCTATCTGTGGATGATAAACTATACTAAAGGCAAAATCTGTGCCAAAATTTGCAAATAACTCCTTCCAAAACTCAGTAGTGAGTTTCACATCCCTTTCTGACACAATATTCTTCGAAACTCTAAGAAATATGACCATGTCCCTGATGAAGACCTCTGCTACATCACTGGATGAGAATGTAGACCTCATTGGAATGAAGTGCATTACCTTTGTCAACCTTTACACTACTAGCATGATGGAATCCTGCTGTCTCACTGTCCTCGAAAAGCCAGTGACAAAGTGCATGTAAATAACATCACATTTCCACTTTGGAATGGGAATAGGTTGTAGTAGTTCACCTGGATGCTTACATTGTTTGTTCACCTGCTGACAATCCAAGCACCTAGCAGAGAATATTCTACGTCTAACTTCAAATTTGGCCAATAATAGAATTTCTTCACTTCTGTCAGTGTCTTCTAATATCCTTGGTGCCCTGAATATGGTTTCTCATGCAACTCCCTCAAGATCACCTTCTTGAGCTCACTTCTATCTGGCACATATGTCCTGTCCCTAATTCTAACCAATCCATCTGTTGTGAGATGATAGTCCACATCCTATGAGCCTGAATTTGCACCTATAGTTGTACCACTAACTGTACTTGTACTTGTGCCTATACTCTGTTGCAACATGTGCACAATCTCCATATACTTATCATTCTACTGACTTGCTTGCAAGATTATATCATGTAAAACTGTCCCATAGGAGCTCATCGCTGCTATGTGATTTACTTTATCTGGTTGCTAAGAGAATCTTCCACCTTGTTCTCTTTACCTTTTATATACCTTATCTCAAAGTCAAACTCATTGATCATGGCCAACCACCGAGCCTGCCTACCATTCAAATTTGGTTGTTCAAATAGATACCGCAACCCACTATGATAAATCATCAATACAAACCTTTTTCTCAAGATATAATGCCTCCACATCTTCAATACATGTATGGTCATTGCCAAATCAATATCATGTGTTGGGTAGTTATGATCCTCCTCATTCAGTTTCCATGACTCATAACATACTATCTATCCATCTTGCATAAGGACTATTAGGTGCAGTATAGGGATTATAAATATACCAACATTTAATTTGTCAATCCAGAAAGTTTGTGAACTTCGAGATGCAACATTGGAAACGCCAGAGAAAGCCCTTGAAAACATGCAAAATAAATGCTAGTCTATCTTGTGTTTTAATCTCATCAATAAATGAAATCTTGCACTAAAGATAATTCAAGAAAACATCAATCCAGGTAATCAAAATCATATGGGAAATACAAGCAATCAATGCGAAAGGAAATTCTAATGACAAGCAAATAGAAGGGAAAAGTGAACTAGAAGTAAAGCAGTGTCGGCATAATAACAAAAAGACTGTAAATGTTGGAAGCAATTCAAAACAATTCTGCTCGCACTAGTTCTACCTACACTAGTTCTGCCTATACTAATTCGGTGTAAAGTTAACTTGAAAGCATCAACAACATAACGAGGAAATTTACTGTGTAAATGAAATCATGAAAGAAATTAGATTAATATGAATTTTTCACCTTCCTTGTCTTGAAAACAAATCTTGTGAATCTGTCTAGAAGTTAAAGGAAACTATAATGGTAATTAAACATTTATCGATATCAACACAATGTAGTTTCCTTATTTATAAATGTCATCTCTGCAAGCATAAAAATCGTAGCTTTATATAATATATGTGATTGGTGCTTCGTGAGGTTGCATGGGTTCTGTAACTTCACATAAATGAATACATTAAGACCTCAGAACCATAAACATTTAATTGATCCCGTATTCTAAAATATAAATTAATATATCTCGATTAATTTTCAGAATTTGAGTTACACACTGGAGCTCATAAAGGCAGAGCTGATTTGGGCGCAAATTGATAAAAGGAAATCTCCAAGAAAAACCCTTGAGGCAACAAATGAAATAGGAATAATTTGCAACAAATCAAATTAACTTTAAAAACTGAGAATAGAAGATTGTAGCAAATTGAATTAATTCTAGAACTGGAAATTGAAGGCAAAAAGAAACTATAAATAAATAAATAAAATTCACTCAACAAATAAGAATTGAAATTCTATCTAGCTTAAAATATGAGAGCAATGTCGAGCTCGTCTGACGACTAACCCACCAAAATCACACCCTCTTTGAGTGCCTGGTTCACAAATAAATCGAAGTCATTAGATGCAATAGATAATTAAATAGAACATGCTAGGAAATTACGTCAATAGATACTGAAAAAAATGTTACATTATGCAAACATCACTCAACTCTAGCAAGACGAGAGGAGCAATCCACAACTGATCAATTGCGTGAGGCTATATTGGGACAACTCCTCTTCCCTTCTACACCTTTCTCTCCCACGCACTGTTCTTGCCTGGATCACTATCTAATTCATTAATTGACTGCCTAATCGTTATTGCTCCCAGTAATCTCTTATATAGCATTAAATTATAATTTGGGCTTTTAATTAGCCGATTAGAATAGAGGAACCAAATCTCAACAATTTTCCATAAATAAAATTAGTTTACAATTGAATGTCAAAACAAGGATGATTATGGTGAATCGTTCCTCTTTTCCTGGAACGATGTTGTTGCTCAACTCCATGTAGGATGGGTGCTATGTTGTACCATAACCACATGGCATAGATGAGGGTAGAGCATTGCGTTGACTCCAACGTTAATGTGGTTGTGGTCATTTGCTTCAGGGGTTCTCCACATTCTATTGATGAAGAGAAATCCTTGAGGTCCACAACGAACACCTCCTCATATATTCATTTTCCCTCCTTTAGAGCTTAGAAAGCATCTTGTATTGGGTTCCCACTCCTTGATAGCGGCTAGAGAAATCTAATATCTCTCTGACAGTCATGTCGCCATGATTAAAATCATTTTGACTAATGTATGCCAATGTTCTTTGAGGTATGAATTCATTCATTTTATTCCCATTATAGGTCACTTTACCAGATACTTTGAGGTCCAAGAAGTAGAGTCATTCTAGATGGTTTTATTACGCCACTGATATCATGAAGTATTTTCTTTGTTGGAGCAAGGCCAATGGAGCCAAGGATACTCTCGAAAGTATTGACTGTAAAGTTGATTAGAGTTGGAAGAGATTTATTTCCAACATAAACATCTGCATCAAAGCTCAGCAAACCACATAGAAACATGTAATGCAGATGATCACAACTCATTGGTTGATGAGACCGCTCCGCATTTTGCAAACCACGGGCTTCTTGATAATCTCAAAATATTTGACAATGCCAAGCCAAACCTTTGAACTCACTAGCTTGTTGAAATTTCAACTGCTAGGATGGTTCATTAGAGATTATGATAGACAAGCGCACATTATTCTTATGGAGGGAATAGATGTTTTGATACCATATGCGCCATAGCAAGCCAAGGAACAAAATCATATAAGTCAACAGCTGATATAATTCAAAATACCACTGCCTTCATGAACATAGCATAAGACCAGGTTTGAGTTTAGCATAGTGCAGGAAGCTACTGTAACTAGTGCAGGAATCCCAATGCATGGTGCAGGCAGGTAAGTGTAATGGTGCCGACATGCGAATGCACTAGTGCAGGCATGCCCCAAAGTATAATAAAACCAAATTTAATCCTGCAACATACAAGACTTAATTAAACTCACATTAATGCTATTTTAATCTTGTTAAAACAAAGAAGTAGCAAATACTCTTCAAAATAATGATTTAGCCAATTGATAGCATGAGAGAAATAGATACAAATAGGACAAAACAAAGACCCAACATCTCCCCATGCTGACCATCTTGCATGTCCTCATGCAAGAAAATCGGGTACTGTCACTTCCTTGCAAAAAAACAAAATTAGAAATATTTGTAGGCATTCAAAATGATGTTCCTGCAATTTTTCATGATCACATTTCCTACGCTAGATAAAGCTTCCTCTAAACAGAGTGTCTACTGGGCTCTTTATTTGATTAAACTAATTTCAAGAAAACCTAAAATGAAAGCTGCCATAAAAAATCTAAATTGCACGAATGGTGTTATTACTTGAACAAAATAGCTAACTTTTAAAATTTCCAAAAGAATATCTTACAGGAATCCCTTATCAGAAGTTACACTTTTAAAAATCCTCATTGTAAATGTGAGTGACATGATTTAAAAGCATGGTGTTAAAAGTAGACATAGTAATACCTTCCCATATTGACCATTTTACCATTATCCATGTATAGTTGAAGCTCCTCTTTCTTGGGCACAATGAATTACCTGCACTAAGGGTCTCCACGCCCATAAAAATCATTCCACAAAGATAGAACTCCAAGGTATAACAACAGAAGGATTTTAAAGCCATTATCAAAGAGATTGATAGTGATTTCATGGAAAGCAAAAACAACCAAGTAAATTATAATGTAGAGTCAACTTTAATACCACAGGCATGGCCATGCTGCCAGCAGGTGTCCATAACCTCGACAGGGATACCTTTTAACCTTATGAAATGCTTTTGTCCCACCTATTAGATATAGATTCAGAGTCATTTAAGAACATTTACTTTTTTTTCTTTTTCTTTTTATAAGTTAATAAAGGGCCACTGTCTTGGCTTGGTAACCAGCTATCAATAGTGCCATTCACGAGAACTAACAATAATGAATGAGTTGTCTTGTGATGAGACCTCTTGTCTTCTAGTTTTTAAACTGAAAGCCATTACCTTGGCTTGGTGACCAGTGTGGTAATGTCATTCTCCTTAGGACCCATGATCATAGTAGATCAGCTCACAATGAGACCTCCTATCCCTCAATTAATTCGTTTATGTTCTTAGAAAAAACTTTGATTATGATTAATGTCAGATGGGTTACTTAAGGGTGCAAGACGGCATGAAATGTTTTTAATTGCTATTCTTTACTGATTGGTCATGCTACTCTAAGAACTTATTTAAAAAACATCTCATATAATGACCAAAAATATTGCTTGAGTTGATCATGTCAGGGTTCTTTATGAAAGGTTATTAGAGTTATCAACAATCAAAGTCACTTTAAGAGATGAGGTATTAAGTGTAATTTTTTCTGACAATTTTTACCATGATAGTGCATGATAACAAAAATTTGAAAAGTTGTACGTTTAGGGAATCACAAGTTCAAGAGTGTTATTATGCATCTTTATTCATTATTCTCCTATTATCCTACCCTATTTTTAAAGAAATAAATATCACCTTTAAGTGAAGGCATATTTCCAATGAAGCCATGTGCATAACAAAATACTAAATATACTCATGCTCAGGTTTAAAATGTAAACTTTAATGCATATCGGAGTATGAGAAACTAACTTAGTTACCTGATATGGTACCAAGAGTTTTTGAATGATGAGGGAATGGGGTGCACTAATAATTGTTTGAAACCAAGATTCAACGAGACCCACATGTTCATGGTTCTCCAACTTGTATAGGTCTTCCATAGCTTGAAGTTTGCTACCTTCAGATTGACAAGGATGGTTAAGGGAAATTCTAGGGTTTTCTTCTTTATGAGCTTCAACAACAGTTTTCGAACAAGTTCCAATCATGGATTTCTTCTCTAATGGTTTATGGATTAAAGTTTCTTCCCGAGGTAAATGTTGTGTGGTAATAGGGGAGGCTTTTGGATTCACTCCTCTCGCCTCTCTAAAAGATATGACATTACATTTGATAGGGGAATGAGTAGGAAAAATAGCTATTTTAAATTAATGTGCAACTAGATTGTTGAAATTAGGTTTTGGTTGCACAAATGGTTGGGACCATAGAGAGGGATAACATGGTGGTACATTGGATGGGAACTGCGACTGTTGTGGCTTAGGTAATGGAATTTTGTTGGGGAATTTCCCTAGATAGGAGGCTTCAAACCATCCTTGAGGCCGCGGGAATATCTCGCTCTAGTGAGAGGGACATTGTGGGAATATCATGGGGTATTGAATCAAAGGAGGATTATAATTCTACCATGGAACTATGGGGTTGTAGATGTGTTGAGGAACTTGTTGGGGACAATAAATATTACTCCAAGTATTAAATGATGATGAGTTTTGAGTTATACCTGGCAGTCGATTTATTTCCTTACATGATTCCTTAAATACCTGTTGATACCTCGACAGTGATGGGAAATAATTTGTTGAATGATCCTCCTTACACTGCTTCCGTTCTTCCTAAAAATCATCTAATTGTAAATTTAGAAAAGATTTTGTAGCTCCTATTTTTATAGTAGATTCCAAAAATTGAGAAGAAAGTTCTCTAGAATTATTACCGATCCTGGAGATTCCTATTGAATAACTAATGCATAATTTACAAACATCATCATATGGTAAGTGAGAAACATCACCTGCTCCTATTAGATTTAAAGGTTCTAAAAATTCGTCTTTGATTCCTTTAAGTAGGAGTTTTTTCAAGGTGTCTTTTACCAAATTCTTTTGTTTTGATTTTTGGAGGTTGTATCTAAATCGCTCCACATAATCCTCCAAGCTTTCATTTTCCCCTTGTGTTATTCCAAAAATATCTTCACTAGCCTTGCAATAGTCTTGATATTTCTCCAAGAATGCATTCTTCATGTCTTCCCATTTTTTAATGCAATTCCCACTAAGGCTCAGGAACTAGCAGAGAGATGCTTCTTTAAGAGTAGGAGGAAACACTTGCACCCCTTGAGAATTAGTACAATAATCATATCCTCTAAAAAGTACTTCAAATCAAATAAGAATGTATCTGGGTCTTCATTTTCTAAACCATGAAATTTTGGTAGTGCAGATGGGGGAATATTATGCATTTGAGCCACTCCTAGATCTTTGATAGGAAATTCAAAAATAACAATGTTTTCCATTTCTTACCAAACTAAAAGAGGTTCTCCATGTACTACTTTGAGACTCCTTTGAATTTTCTTGGAAATTAATTAGTGAAATAGGTGCATTGAATTATTGATATTAGCCTCAAAATTCTTCATTCAAGAATGCCTCAAAATACCATTTCTTTGTCTTTAACAAGCTTGTTGGTATATATTGTTAGCATATGAATAGTATATACATATATGTGTGTAGGGTGGGTGGAGGGTTCTTACATCATTAAATAAAATGAGAAACCTTAAAGCAACAATGCAGGAAAGAAATAAATTCAAAGAACATAAAATTGCAAGAAAAACGAGGTGAAGGAAAAAAAAACCAAATGCAGCAGATCACAAAGGGCAATCCCTTTAGCACCTCCCCGACAATAGTGCCAAAATTTTGGGTGCAGTATATGGCTTATAAATGTACCAACATTTAATTTGTCAATCTGGAAAGTTCATGAACTTCAAGATGCAGCACTGGAAATGCCAGAGAAAGCCCCTGACAACCTGCAAAATAAATGCTAGTCTATCTTGCGTTTTAATCTCATCAATAAATGAAATCCTGCACTAAAGAGAATTAAAGAAAACATCAATCTAGGTAATCGAAATCATATGGGAAATACAAGCAATCAATAGAAAAGGAAATTCTAATTATAAGCGAATAGAAGCGAAAAATGAACTAGAAGTAAAGTAGTGTCGGCATAATAACAAAAAGACTATAAATGTTGGAAGCAATGCAAAACCATTCTGCTTGCACTAGTTCTACCTGCACTAATATTGCGTGTACTAATTCAGTGTAAAGTTAACTTGAAAGCATCAACGACATAATAAGGAAATTTACTTTGTAAGTGAACTCACGAAAGAAATTAGATTAATATGAATTTCTTGCCTTCCTTATCTTGAAAATAAATCTTGTGAATCTGTCCAAAAGTCAAAGGAAACTATAATGATAATTAAACATTTATCAATATCAACACAGTGTAGTTTCCTCATTTATAAATGTCAATTCTGCAAGCATAAAAATCACAGCTTTACATAATATATGTGATTGGTGCTTCCTGAGGATGCACAGGTTGTGTAACTTCATATAAATGAATACATTAAAACCTCAGAACCACAAACATTTAATTGACCTCGCATTCGGAAATATAAATTAATAGATCTTGATTAATTTACAGAATTCGAGTTACATGTTGGAGCTCATAAAGGTAGAGCTGATTTGGATGCAAATTGATAAAAGGAAATCTCCAAGCACAACCCTTGATGCAACAAATGAAATAGGAACAATTTGCAGCAAATCAAATTAACTTTAAAAATTGAGAATAAAATATTGTAGCAAATTGAATTAATTCTAGAACTGGAAATTAAAGGAAGAAAGAAACTGTAAATAAATAAATAAAATTCACACATCAAATAAGAATTGAAATGCTATCTAGCTTAAAATATGAGAGCAGTGTTGAGTTGGTCTGGTGGCCAACCCAACCAACTCGCACACTCTTTGAGTGCCTGGTTCACACAGAAATCAAAGTCATTAGATGCAATATATAATTAAATAGAACATGTTGGGATATTTCTTCAATTGATTACTGAAAACAGTGTTACATTATGCAGATATCACTCAACTCAAACAAGACCAGAGGAGTGATCCAAAACTGATGAATTGCGTATGGCTACATTTGGACAACACTTCCTCCCTTTTGAGCCTTTCTCTCCTGTGCATTTTTCCTGGCTGGATCGTTATCTAATTCATTAATTGCCTGCCTAATCATTCTTGCTCCTGACAATCTCTTATATAGCATTAAATTATAATTTGGGCTTTTAATTAGAAAATTAGAATAGAGGAAGTAGATCTCAACAATTTTCCATAAATAAAATTAGTTTGCAACTAAATGTTGAAATAAGGATGATTCTGGCGAATTGTTCCTCTTTTCCTGGAATTGTGTTATTTTTGAACTCCACATAGGATGGTTGCTACGCTGTATCATAACCACATGGCATAGATGAGGGCAGAGCATTATGTTGACTCCAGCATTAATGTGGTTGTGGTCATTTGCTCGAGGAATTTTTCACATCCTGTCGGTGAAGAGTAATCGTTGAGGTCCACAATCACCTCCTCATCTATTCCTTTTCCATCCTTGAGAGCTTAGAAAGCATCTTGTATTGGGTTCCCACTCCTTGAGAGCGGCCAGAGAAATCTAATGTCTCTCTGGCAGTCATCTCGCCATGATGCAAATCATTTTGACTAATTTATGTTGATGTTATTTGAGGTATGAATTTGTTCATTTCGTTCCCATTATAGGTCACTTTACTAGATACTTTGAGATCAGAGCCGAGCTTCCCAGCAAGAGCCAACAACAAAGTTGTCTTTCCAGAACTTGGAGGTCCAAGAGGCAAATTCATTCTAGAAGGTTTTACTACACCACTGATATCGTGGAGAATTTTCTTTGTTGGAGCAAGGCCAATGGAGTCAAGGATACTCTCGAAAGTATTTACTGTAAAGTTGAACAGAGTTGGCAGATCTTTATTTCCAACATAAACATCTACATCAAATCTCAACAAACCGCACAAAAAAACACAATGTAGAGGATCACAACTCATTGGTTGATGAGACCATTCCGCATTTTTCCAAATCCATGGGCTTCTTGATAATCTCAAAATACTTGTCAATGCCAAACCAAACCTCTGAAATCACTAGCTTGTTGAAATGCCATCTGTTGGGATGGTTCATTAGACATTGTGAAAGACAAGCACACATTATTCTTATGGAGGGACTAAATGTTTTGATACCATATGTGCCATAGCAAACCAAGGAAAAAAATAATATAAGTCAATAGCTAATACAATTCAAAATACCACTACCTTCATGAACAGAGCATAATATCAGGTTTGAGTTCAACATTGTATAAGAAGCTACTGTAACTAGTGCAGGAATCCCAATGCATGGTGTAGGTAGGTAAGTGCAATGGTGCAGGGATGTGAATGCACTGGTGCAAGCATGTCCCAAAATATAATAAAACTAGATTTAATCCTGCAACATACAAGCCTTAATTAAACTCACATTAATGCTATTTTAATCCTACTAAAACAAATAAGTAGAAAATACTCTTCAAAAATAATCATTTAGCCAATCGATAGCATGAGAGAAATAGATAAAAAATAGGACAAAACGGAGACCCAACGATGACTCCACCAAGTCCTTACTAACAAGAATCTATACATACTATAAAATCCTTGTCCATATCGACAATCTTTAACACTTTCATGTGTCAAAAACTACTTGCACTGCTCAAAGTTGGCCATGCAGTCCTTTGTCCATTCAAACTTCTTACCTTTCCTGATGTGATAGGATAAGAAATCTGCAATAATTTCTTGATGAACCTCCTGTAATAACCTACTTACCCCATGAAATATCTCACTTCATCCACATTCCTAGGAGCTACCCATTCTATGATAGATCTTACCTTTTCTAGGTCCATTGCTATGCCATCCTTGGAAACCATGTGTCCCAAGTAGTGTACCTTAGTCTTAAATAAAATGCACTTGCTGAGCTCAACATACAACTGATGCTCTCTCAAGAATCTCAACACTACTGCTAAATTCTCGGCATGCTCTTCTTCATTTTTAGAATATACCAATTTATCATCAATGAACTGAGATGACAACATTAGCTCCATCTAGGGGCAGTTCCTTGCCAGCAAGGTGCTAAGAACCTACACACTACGAACTACTCCTTTTGGCATGGAGTCACTTCTCAATCAAAATATAACTTTCACAAAGCACAAATTTTTACAATAAAAGAAAATTCAAATGACAATTGCAATAAACACACCAGATATTTACAATGAGTGTAAGGCAACTAATTATTAATGATAATAAAAGAAAATTCAAATGACAATTGCAGTAGACACACCGGATATTTTTCAGTGAGTGTAAGATAGCTAATTTTTAATTTTGGAAAATAGAACCCAAGGAACTGACAATTCACTGGTAGTTTCAACAATTTACCATCTAAGTTTTCAAGTAGAAATGTGTTGTTTCCTCTTTCTTTTGCAATCTTGTAGGGGCCAAGACACAGTGGATCAAATTTTCCATGTTTTCCTTTGTCCTCCCATCGGACATCCCACCTGAGAACTAAATCTCCTAACTGAAGAGGTTTGTCCTTGGCCTTCTTGTCAAACAAAGATTTCATTTTTTGTTGGTAATTGGATAGTTTCGCCTGCACCTATTCTCTGTTCTCCTAAAGATCAACCAACTGATTAATCTTCCTTGTCAAGGGACTTGGATCCTCTTGAGATTCTTGTAACAACCTTGCTACTGACATTGCTAGTTGAATTGGGAAGACAAAAAATTTTCCATACACTAACTCAAAAGGTGATCTCCCAGTGGGTCGTTTAAGGAATTACTTGGTTGGACAATAGAGAAAAATTCAGTTGGGAATCCCAATTCGTTTGGTTTTCAATGATAGTCTCCATTAGCACCATCACCACAGCTTTGTTTAAGGACTCAGCCAAACCATTGCCTTGAGGGTAGTATGTAGTGTAGTGTCCAATAATTATATTGGATTTATGGAAAAAGCTAGTGAACTTGGCATATCTGAATACTTGAGTGTTATCAGTGATTATTTTGAAAGGGAAGCCAAAGTGGGACATTATGTTCTCCTCCATGAAATTTATCATAACTGAATCTGTAGCATTTCTTGCTAGGATGGCCTTTACCCACTTGGTGAAGTATTCAGTGGCTATCAATATCCATTTGTGCTAGCCACTAGATGGTGGGTTTATCTCTCTAATGAAGTCCAGTCTCCACTGTCTAAAAGGTTCCTCCACATGCACATGAATCAGGGGGAGAGGGGGAAACTTCTGGATTTTAGCAAACACCTAGCATTTATGGCACCTCCTGACTTTTATATAGTCATCCTAGAACAACTTAGGCCACTAAAATCCAGCCTTGAATATTTTGTCTGATGTGGTCTTCCAGCTGTAATTCCCTCCACAAACTCCTTCATGAAACTCCCCAATCACATTATGGCTCTATCCTTCCACCAAACATAGCAACAATACCCCCACAAGGTCCTTCTAGTAGAGTAGGCCATCGGATATGATATATTTATGGGCTTGCAACCTCAGGCTTTGATATTTGGAGGCATCCAGCCCCAATGAGCACCTCAAGATCAAGAGGTAATGAACGATAGTCTTGTACCATGGTGATCCCTCGTACTTCACATAGATTTTCTGCTCAGATGTTTTAATACTGCTCTGGTGATCCTCTAGTTTGTCTTCCTTTGTGGTTAGGTCTATCCCTAGTGCTTGGTAGTCGGATTCAGACAAAACCTTGGCTATCCCTTGGACTTTAATTAGTTTGATAGGCTTTATTTCCAGCTCGTATTCCTATATTTTTCTATCCACCTGCCCCTCGTTTCCTCGCTGTGTCCTTGCACCATGATGTCCTTGACTACCGTTGTTGGGACAAATGTTGTGATCTTAGATTGTGACACATATACACGAAATTCCTTTAGAGGCTTGACCAATGCATAAGCTTGTTTCTCCAATATATTATATCTTAGTTCAGCGTCCCTTAGCACTTAGCTGAAGAAGATGATGGGATGCTCATGACCTATTTTATTTTTCTATAGCAGCATTGCGGCAATGGTATGTGGAGAGGCAGAATACAAGATGTAGAATGGTGTTGCATAGTCGGGACTGGCTAACATTGGGGCTTCAACCAAATCTTCTTTGATTCTGCTAAAAGAATCACGGGGGATGGGGCTCCACTTAAATTTGTTTCCCTTCTTGAGCATGTCTATAATACCTTTAACAATATCTATGTAGTTGGGTATAAATCGCCTCAAGAAATTTATTCTCCCCAAGAAGGCTTGGACTTCTTTCTTCTTCTTGGGCAGAGGAATGTGGCTGAAGGCTTCAACCTATTTAGGATCAATCTTCACACCCTCATACGATACTACATGTCCTATCAAATTCCCTTGACTTTGGGCAAATTGGGATTTCTTAGGCTTCAAGGAGAGACCATGTCTCCTGCACTTCTCAAAGGTGTGTTCTAAGTGGAGGATGTGTTCCTACTTAATCTTGGAAAAGATTGCAATGCCATCCAAGTAAACCACCATGAATTTGTCTCACTTCCCAATGAAATATATGTCCACGGCTCTCTACAATGTGGCCCCTACATTTATCAGCCCAAAAGGCATGTCATCATACATAAATGTCCCCCATGGGGTGGTGAAAGCGATCTTTTCCTGATACTTGGGATGAACACCCACTTGATTATATCTAGAGAGCCTATCCACCATAGGCATTTTGGTTGAACCAACCACCTTCTGTAATATATTATTCATCTTGGGAAGTGGGTAGTTGTCTTTCAAAGATACCTTGTTTAGGTTTCGGTAGTCTACAAATAGCCTTATCTCTTTGTTCTTCTCATGAACCGAGAATAGATTCACTACCCACTAAGAGTATGTTAAAGGTACTATAATCTTTGCCTGTAGAAACTTCCTTGTCTCCCTTTCAATGGAGGGGAGTAAGAGTGGATTTATTTTTTTGAGTTTCTTCTTCCACTCTTCAAAAGAACCTTATGATGTATGATGCTAGTATCAAACATTTTGAAATCATCAAAATACCAAGCAGAAACATCTTTGCAGGATTTGAAAAGATTTAAATACCTTTGTTTATAATGCACTGGGATTCCTTTTAACAACTTGATCATCTGAGGCTCCTCCTCTAATCCAATGGTTCAATATTATACTTGATCATCCATCTCAGGGCTTTTTGTTTGGAGCCTGTGTCATGTTTATTAAAAAACCTCTCTAGTGGGACTAGTCCACAAGGGATATTGTTCCCTTTCAGTTACAAAATTTTGTGCCTAGCCACTGCATCTTTCCATGAAGCAACTTCTTGGTCTGCTTCCTTTTCTTCTTCTTCTTAATTGATGGTGGAGTTAGAAAACTCCCCAATGACCTCTATGAATCATTTCACTTGTTCATCATCTTCGAACACTTGCTGGTGCTTAATGTTATTAGGTACAGAGGGTCCATACTTGACTTCCACCTCATATCTAAGGAGAGGATTTTGAGGGGGCCTGAAAGTACTTGTAGCTACAACAAGAGAGTTGATCATCTTGTTTTCTTCCCTAGGAAGAAACTAGATATTGAAGGCCAGGAAGAGATTATCAATTAAGTCCCAGACTCCATTTCAGCACATCCTCAATCTGGGGTGTTTGGCGTGGCATTGGTTCATGATTTTCCTTGCGACTAGCTCAGAGTCTCCATAAATTGTCAGACATTCAACATTCAGATTTTTTGTAGTCTGTAACCCAAGGAGGATTGCTTCATACTCCGCCATTTTTTTGGTTGCTTTGAATTCCAACTTGAATGAGAGGGGTATCAGGCGGCCTTCAGGAGATAACAACAATACTCCTACCTCAATTCCCTCTTTTGAATTAGCTCCATCAATAATTTCCATACTTTGTTTTCACTTGCATGCTGATGTTATGATGGTCATGTTAGGTGGATTCATGTTTCTTTTGTGATAGCCTCATCTTCTTCTAGAAATAGGCAAGAGAGGTCACTTTATTTCCCATATGCTGGGGAGTTCTTTGAGCCTTTATTTGAGGTCACAGTTTTTACAAACTTGGATTCTCTATATAGGCTCCTTTGCTCTCCTCCAAGGGTGTGAATAGTGGCATAAGTTAGATCCAATTTGATAGAGCCCTCTACCTTGGAAATCCAATATCTAGATAGTAGCATGCCAAAATGAGGGGGTATATCTTCCACTATTATGTCCATTACCATGCTCTTCTTAGGGACCTAAGCTAGGATCACCACCAGATCCTTTTATCATACCCAAACATTTGAACCTCTTGGAGTCAAAAGAGTAAAGGTCCTTGTAGGGCCTGGTGATCTGCAAGCCAAGTTTTTCCATTACCTCCAATGGCATGAGTTTGTTGGAGGCTCCGGAGTCCAACATGCAATTATGTAAAAGAAGATCATTAATTCCTAGAGTTACATAGAAAGGTGCAGTAGAAGGATCTAGTTCTTCCACATGTGGCCCAAAGACCACGATTTCCCTCTCTTCTGGAAGATTTAGAGAATCCTAGGGGCGTTATGAAATTGATGGGAGCATGAATTGACCTAAGCTTTATAAGAAGGTTGCTTCAGAAGCTCAGGTGGTGCAACAAAAATATTTACCTTTTCAATCTCCCTTTGAAGGTTGAATGTATATTGACACCTCCTGTCTCAACTTCCCCTTCACTACCACCAGTGTTTTTCTGCAAAACATGTGCTTCCTTTGTTGTGTGATCCTTTAAGCAATTTCTTTCCTTATTCAAGGGGACTCTTATCCTGGCAGGGTCAGGATTCAGCTTGCCTTTCCCTTTGTTTGATACTGGAGGGGTAACTTGGGGAGTAGTTTCCTCCTATTTCTCTGGTTCTCTTAACCTATTCTTTGAGGATCTTAGGTTATATTTACATTGTAGTTGTGCCAACATGAACTCTGCAAACTGTTTGCAGTAATAATCCATATCTTGCTTATCTATTATTTCTCCATCCTGACTGACCTCCCGGTGAACCATATTCTCCTGTTATTCTTCAGAGAAAGAAGAATAAGTTTCACTGCATCTCCTCTGTATCTGATCATTGCTCATTGGGATCATCTTCTAAATATAGAGGATGAGGGATCTAATCCGGTTGTTCCTTTCTTTCCCTTGGTAGTATATGTAATGGAGGTCTTCTATATTTTCACTTATATCCCCGATTGTTTCCTTGAGCATTCAGTTTGGACAAACTCTTGTTATCAATTTTGAGTTTTCCAACCTTATGTGACAAACTCCTGATGATTTTATCCAGCTCCTCCAACTTTTGGTATGGTGATCTCTAGTTTGACTAGAGGAGGAAGCTTCTTCTTCACCTCTTCTATTCTCAGTTGTTTCTTTCTTTCCACATGACTTCCCCATGGCAGAAAAATTTGCTTATACCTCCAAAGGATTGACCTGGAGTTGATATAAGGTAGGAGATTTCCTTTCTATTAAGGTGAAATCAAAGTTAGATTCAAAGGCTCCCAAGTAAGCTACCTGAGAAACAGCTAGAGGAGGTTTTATCTCAATAGGAAAGATGTTATATTGCTTATTGAATCTCTTATTAAAATCTGAGATATTCTCCTTTGTCTTCTTCCTGATGGCATTGAACTCTGTGAGGAGGCACTCATGATCTCTCTTCTCACTACATTTTTGTGTGAAGGAGGTTTCCAGTTCCTCCCAAGTGATGATGGAGGCATCAGGGAGGTTTTTAAACCATTTTCTAGCTTCTCCATCAAGAAATTGTACAAAAATTCTCAAGATCACATCTAACTATTCTACATTCAGGTTCTCAGCAAAATAAAAAAAAGGCCTGAATGTGTCTCTGATCAGAATTATCATCTTCCCCATTAAACCTAGGAAAATGGTTCAAGTAGTCCTGGGGCATAACACTCAAGGGTTGAGGTAAGTTAAAAGAAACATACTTGTTTAGTAAAAATCCTCAAAGAGCCATCTGGATTGGTGTAGGAGGATTAAAATTTTCTTAAGGAACTAAGGTCAAGACCATAGGGGTTGAAGGGGAAGGAAGGTATATCAGGGTCTTAGGAGCAAGTCCTGAATTATGAGCAACAAAGGGCTGAGAACTAGAGGAAGAAGTGACAAAGATTGGTGAGATGGTAGTAGAGGCAGGTGGAGTTTTCTCTCTCCAAACATTTCCAAAAATTAATTTTTTAGGGTTAGGAACAAATGGGGCTTTCTGTTGTGAGGTGTGTGAGCAAGTATGGGCCCTTATAAAAGCTAGGGTTATGAATGATAATGAGGGGGGGTGTGGAGTCACCAAGGTTATGTGAATGCAATCAGAATAGACTTCGCTCAACTACATGAAGGGTGCTCAATTTGTTGTATCCCATGGGAAAATTCCTTCAATATGTTCCTCGACAATAGCACCAGAGGATGTTGTCACTCCAAAGATAACCTTGGATTAATTACAATACCAGTGCCTGGGTAAATCTATATCGATGTGCTTCAAATGATTCTCAAGCAGGAGGAGACACCACCAATATTCTATACATAGATATCAGAGAGTTGGTTCTTTCATTCAAAGATACAAGTCGTATGTTTCAACATTTCCACACATATATAGTTCCCATAAATATAACAGAAATAGTGGGGGCCAAGCACTTCAAATAATTACAGTTTAATAAAATTTATAACATAAATGATAGAAGACAAAGAAAAGTTATTATAACTCAGGATATAGAGCTTAGAGTACCAAACAATTATATATATATTATATATATATATATAATATATATATATATAATATATATATATATATATAATATACAACCCAAAACCATAATAATTGCTATAACTATCTGAGTGACAGGAGGACGTTATGGATAGAGAAGAAATGAATGATACGCTTCATGCAATATAGGTTTGGATATATAATTTCAACCCCTCACATAGGCACATGCATTAACACTTTAACGCAGATGAATCTATAGACAAGTCTGAAATATCAGAGTATCTATTATCCCATGAATTCAAAGAGGAAAACATACAAGATGAATGAAACAAAGTAACAAACTGTAATACATCAAAGGAGGAATCACAACTAGTGCTATAGTATTCTGCAAGATCTATGTGGCTAAGTGATACATTTTTCACAAAAATATCCCACTTTCTTCTAGATTTAAGAACCCTTTTTAGTGTTGTGACCCCCTATTTATAAGAAGAGGAGGTTTTTTCAATCATGGTTTCATACATAAAATCCTGGGCCGAGTTTTCAGCTGTCAAGTCAACTTGCTCTCTCGGGCAAGGGACGTCCTGTATCCAAAAAACACTAAGAACAATAATAATTGCGGAATAGGTGAGACATTAATGCAAAATCCCAATGCCCCATCCCTGTAGTCACTTTTGTTTCATGGATGCATTTAGTTCATGACATATGCTCCTGCACTACTCAACTAACTCTCATCACTTTGTTTTTAAGACCTTCAACACCGACGTTAAGAAGGAGTTACGAAGAGCTATTTCTGGGGGGTGCCCATACTTGGTTTTAAATGGTCCCTCTCCCAATTCACTGTTACAGCCTCCTCCGGGACTAAATCTATCACTTTGGCCATAAATGTTCTAATGAATCCTTCGATGCTCTACTCTACTTGGTCTCAAAGGCTTGATCTTCTATATCTTCCTCTACAACTACTTTCAACGTCAACCTCGTCGATTTCTGCCATAAAAACATTTTGAGCTCAATCAGTGCCTTGATTGGACCTGAGGGTGCGTTCTCTATTTAATGATAGAAGTATCAAGGGGCACAAGCATTCACCTCTTCATACAAGCAAAATGGCATAAGCTTATGCCTTTGGGATGGTCGAAAGGGAACCTTTGGATTTCCCCCTTAGCCTCTCTTTATGATAGCCCCTTTATTGAAATTCCTTATATGACTGGGGCTAGAACCAAAGCCCCATGCTTTTGGCTGCCAAATTTCTCAATAATTGTGCTGGAGTCCTTTTTCTTTATATTTCAGAAGTCCCTCATTGGCTGATTTCCTGGACCTAAACTCTTTCTAAATTAGAACTCTTAACTTATCACAACTGGAGGAGGAATCTTGCATATCACAATCTCATTGCACTGTTTTCTTAAGCCTTAACCCCTTAACTACTCTGATCGCCGATCTATGGGGTGACATGATTACTACCACATGTCACCCTATTAGTGGTGACATGTGGCACCTGGAAATAGCCACATAGGACCCCAGAAAATGCAAAGCATGAGTGACACATGTCCACTAGCCACATCAGCATCCGTACTACCATGTCTTTGATGACATCAACTTCCATGTTAGCTTCGAGAATCAATCACATGCCACCACATGGCCTACCCTAGAGGAGGGAGAAAAAGGTTTTCTCAACCCTTGTTTTGTCACGCTTTTGCTTTGTAAATGATTTTCCCGACCCCCCGACAATGTCACACAAAAAATAGAAAATCGGCATCCGCAAGGTCTTTGAAGTTTTAGATTACAGGACTACTGTGATGTGGGATGTGGGATGCAGGATTGTGCCATGTGGAGGAGAGAGAAGGGGGGTCCCCCACCCCCGACGGTGCAATAATATATCGCAAATCATCCCCCCCACATGTTTTGGAGTATGCCTTAACTGATGGACTGCTAAATCTGCAGGATGCGGGATGTGATATCAGCCGTCGGGACTATGATATGCCAATGTCCTTGGTTGTGTGCTCCAAGGATCCCATTCATGGTTGATTGCGATAAATGTTCCGCACGAACCTACTGACTACCAATATGTGATATTGACGATCAACAGATCGTTGTTTCTCATTCTGTTAGTGCTCCATATCCATCTAAACACCGATATGCGATATGTGATGAGCCTCCTTGGTCTCAATTGCAATTTTTTTGCATATTTATCTATTTTCCTCAATCAGATGGGCTTTTTAGGGGCGATCTTCTAAAGGCTCTAACTTTTGATCCAGGAACCCTTTTTAGACTCTTTATACCACTCGAAATATTTTTCTAAGAATTATGCAATGGAGAGGATCTTATTAAGCTCTGATAACTTCAGTGGCTCAGGAAATGGCTTCAACTTCACTGTTCTCATGCATCCTAGGCCACTGATCATTTGCAAAGAACTGAGTGAGCAGTAAATGACAATCATAGCTATTCTAACTTTCATGTTCTCTTAATAATCATGCAACCTAAAGAACCTCCTCATACCAAGCAATGATGCTTCTACATCCTGTGATTTATTCATCCCTCCATCAACTATAAGTGGATTTTCTTTCTTAAATGTGTCCAAAAAATATCCCTTATCACTCCTCTTATAAAGGTGATAATAATGATGACCATAATGCCTATTAGAACAAGAACTAGAGTAGTACCTGTGTCCATCACCTCTCCTATCTAGAGTATCCAACAAACTTCCCCCTCTCCCTATGTCATCTCTATCTGACCTATGACCACCATCAAAATTTTCTGCCATATGCCCGATTAGTTCTGTCCTCCTACTCATGGTTGATCTGAAGTGGTCCATGTCACTACAATTCTAACAAACTTTGAAGTATCACTGCATTTACTTATTCTTGTTTCTCTTGTGCATGTATGATTCTGTCATTTTCTACCTTACAAGTCCTTATTTCTATCTTTATGCTTCTCAGTGTATCTGCCGAATCAGAAGAGTTCCCAAAACCATGTTTCTCATCTAATCCATAGGGAGAGTGTCGGGATGTCATGTTAGCTAAATCAAATCACAATAAACCAATGTACTTTAGCATAATTTGGGGAGGATACCTCGTCAACAAGATCAAAAAATCAGCATAATACATGTATAACGTAATCATGAAAACATATATAAATATAAAATGTAATCATATAACCATATAACCATCATTCCCACTAGAGTCCAATCATCAATGCATGATCATATCAACTACTCATACCATGATCTCATGCTTGACAAAAATCGACACATCACTGTCAACTTGACCACATGTGAATACCAACATGCATAAACAATGCATAATCAACCATACACTCATGATGACACACTAAACAACACCATCAAATTCCCATGATGACCTCACTACAACCATAACCCATACCATACAAATGAAACCAACACATTTTCTTACAACATAAGGAACACATATGTAACCAACATCAATGCATGACCAACACACATCTCATCTTGTCTGATGGCTGAACCATGCTCTAATACCACTCTGTCACACCCTCCTCGCACATATACCCAAGTAACTCACAAATCGAGGTAAGCATGTGACAAGAAGTTACTATGATATGATTTGATTCACTATGTGTCAGTTAAGGAAGTGGAACTAATGGCAACACACCATACAATCCTTCCACATCAGCAACAAAACTCCCAAGAGGCATCCCAACCAATTAGCTAACTAGCTCCTAAGATCAACTTAGTTTTTAGACCATTAAACCCCTGGACACTCCCTTGACATGGGAAAGAATGCATCCAAGAGGCTCTAAATTCTCCCATAACATGGGTATGCATGCATCCATGGACTTTTATGCCCAATGTTGTGCCTGTGTCTCTGATATTTGAGCCACTTTTTCAGGCCCAAGTCACTGCCCATAACTAAATGTCACTTTTAGAATTGAAAGATAACAAAAAAAAACAACGATACAAATGTAGTTACTTGTCTGGACCCCTACTTGCCATGATGAAATTTTGTCAAACGTGTCACAAATATGTAATATACAGGTTTAAACAACAAATCTAAGTATAGGGATATCGTACTCATTTGAGAATCACTAAGAAGAATTGATGCCTCAACACATTATCTCCAGTTTTATCCATTAGGCCATAGATACATTGTTCATTCATTTACAAGTAAAAACGTGATGAGAGCCATACATAACCAATGTCCTAATACATGCTCATAACTAGCATAACAACAACAGAAATACCAAGGAAACAACAACCATATAATCCACATATAAACCAGTCCAGACAATTGTTAGGTGGATAAATCCCTCTTGATGATAAGAGTGATCTCCCTGGATCATAAAGGAAACTAGTAACAAACAAATAATCAAGCTAATTCATTCCCTGAATCTATCTTTTCTTGAATCAATAAGTTAACAATCTAGGGAAAGGAAATTCATACTGTATTACGACATTCATGATGAAGATCCCCCTTTGTGCTTCTGTGCAACTCCTCCATGCTTGAATCCAAACCTGGACACATGGAAATAACAAAGGATCAAAGGCATATGTAGCATAAATGATTCAATAATTCAAACTAGTGATTAAGGAGACTAGTAACGAACATCATTCCAATGGACAAATATAAGTAACATCATTCCAATGGACAAATGTAAATAACATAAATCATCCATGAAATTCATCAATTAATCCATTAAACAATGAAGTGAGAAGAGACACTTGTTTGTATTAATTTCATAAACATAAAGGAGCTAAAAAATGTGTCCCTTGTTGTTGTGAAGATCCTCCCATTGATTTCAATCCCCTCCAATAATGATAAGCTCCCCAACCTGATTCCCCTAGCATAAACTTACTCTTAGCAACCACCCTTAATTCCGCCACCTATGGCTTGATTAATAGGCAAAAAGGAAGAAGTTTGAGATCCTCAGTCCAAGAATGACATCCACTAAAAGAGGGATGAGGGCTCCTTGAAGAACGGGAATTGTTTCCATAAAAAATAAGGTTAGGCTCAAATAAACATGAGTTCAAGCCTTTTTGTTGGGAATGATTCACCCAACAATGCTTTTAGATATCACTTTTTATTTTTAAGTTTTATTTATTTAGCTACGTAGTTTATAGTGGGAGACCACTGCGCAGTTTATAGTGGAAGAAACTGCACATGTTTGGATTATATTCAGAAAAATTGTGTAGATGCTCAAAGATAGGGTTTTGTACCATGATATCCAGAAATTCCACTTTATTTAAGGTATATAAGTTGTTTACTTGCAAGGGAGTCCTTCATGACACTTGGATGGATGGTGAGAGATCCAATTTCGATGATCATTTTCCTAATGCGACAAAATGATGTGTAGCAGATTGCCCCCTAAAGTGAAAATTCAGAAAAGCTTGAGGGCTGAAGTACTTTATCATATTAAGGATTGGATCAGAGATGATTATTGGAAACCTAAAACAATCAATCAAGGATTAGAATGCAATATAATAATCATCACTGAGGTAGGCATTCCCATACTCAGAACATAAAAGTCTTAAAGCAAAGTATGAAAATACATCATAGCAAAGTCGATATAGGATGGATGGAGCCATCAAACATAAAACTCTTTGTATAATCATGAATACAAAAATCCTCGCAACCTGGATGGATGAAACTAGATCCAGGGTCTTTATCTCCTTCTCTTGATCCATAGTACAAATCTAACCATGTGAGTAAATGCCTTGAAGTAGAACATGGCAGAAACTACTTGATTACCAATCAATGATGTGAATCGTTAACAAGTGTGAGAGAAACCACCAATAATGACAATGGCTCTTAAGGGACTCCCATTAAATATATAAAGTGTGAATAGGTGAACTAAAGTTGAACACTCATAGAATCATTCAGTCCAAGGCCAATGATGAGAACCTAGATCGATGGCGAGAAACCTGCCATTAAGGCATTCAGACTTCAAGGTACTAAAGGTTTCTAGACCAACTTCCTAGATAATGAGCTGAAGTCGATAGGAAGCGACCCGTCATAGGAATGCCTACAACACAAAACAAAAAGTCAAGTTTTGGAAAATAGTGGCAAGGACTGACTCAAGGATGGACGATGCGACTGAAGGCTACAAATTGCAAGGTAATTTGAACTGTGTTTTAGACTTATGTTGAACATATTGGTGACATGAAAAAATGACTTGGTAGAATTTGACTTAACGATAATACTCAAAACCATCTAAAGACTTTCAATAAGGCTTGATTAACGATGAAACAAATGGATTCCCCAACCTGAATAGATATGTGACAGAGTGTCATGTTCATGAGTGACATACTGCCTGAAATAAAAGAAACAAACTTTTATTCTCCATTTCTCCCCACCATTACTAGAAAGAACCTATTTATTTTTTACAATCTTGAGGAGGATAACATATGTTTGTCCTGTAATCTCATCCTTCAGATGAGTCCATCCTAGTATTTTTAATGAACCTTAAAAAGGAATGGTTTGGTCTCATAATGCTTAACGAGTCCTATAATTTTTTATTTTTACAAGTCCAGTAAACTGGTAACTCGATATCATTTTCTTTTAAGAGTTTCAAAAAGACACAGAAAGGAAACTCATTAAGTTCTTTTACAATCAAATTTTAACGAGCCTAAAGAAAGTAAAGCTCAATGTTTTTCACTTTTACGGAGTCGGAAGAAAAACATAAGTAAACTCCATCATGTTCTTTTTTGTAAGTTTAGTCCCTCAAGCCCAAAAAGGGATAAAATAATGTCGGAGAGAACTCTGTTGACCATAATTCATTAACATATACCTTTTTCGTAAATAGTCTAGTTCAGTCCGTGAAAGGGGTAAACTTGTATGGAGTAGATGATTGTTCATTTACTTTTGTGAATTTGAACAATCAAGTGCTTGGAAATCTTTTCATGTTTTGAGAGTGTAAAAAGGAATTTAAAACAGGACTCCATGGTTTCACTTTTTTGTAAGTTTTAACAAGTTTGAAAAAGTGATAAAAATATACTCATCTTATCGACTTTCAATTTAGTTAATGAGTAGGAAAGGATGGAAATAACTCAGCATTTTCATGTACATTTTACGAGCATGAAATGATAACAAAAGGAGCTCGAGATTTTCATGAGTTTAACGAGTCTTGAAAATAGTAACCAAAATGGACTCGAGAAAGGTTGTATTTTTACACAAGCTTGAAACATAGGAAAATTTTGCTTGATATTGGTTTCATTTTTACACAAGATTGAAACAAAGAAAATTGTGGTTGAGATAAGTTTTCATGCCCCCAGCATAATGATTACAAGGGAACTTGCCCCTCAAAATTTCTTTCATTCAGCTAAGTAGACTACTAGTTACTAATAGGTGGACGAAATAAAGGTTCATTTATGAGATCAGATGAAAAACTTGACTGAATTAGTGGAGGATTTGTTTTGCTTTTGAACGAGGTTGACACGGTAAAAGTACCAGCCTCAAATGATCTGTTTCATTTTTTAATGAGGTTGACACAATAAAATAATTAGCCTCAGGAGACCTATTTCATTTTTTAACGAGGTTGACATAGGAAAATAACCATCCTCATAAAGACCTGTTTCATTTTTTTACAAGGTTGACACAGTAAAATAACTATCCTCATGAGACCTTGTTTCATTTTTTAACTAGGTTGACACATGCCAAGGTATACTTCCCAGTCATGGCTTCCAAGAGATATTCATCAGAAGGAATAATAGATCTCTACAAGGAATACAAGTGAAGAGAATCAAAAAGGGTAAGAAAATCGTACTTACATGCCCCCATTGAATTTTCCACCATTGCAGTTACTGGATCTAAGTCAAAAGAAGTTGAACGTATAGTGACAGGCTCGCTTGCATCTATAACTGAAAACATGGGACATGTTGCCACATAAGTAACCCATGGTTGGGTGGGTACCACTTCCATATAGGGAACATTCAACAGTGTCGTATGACTCGTACTCAAAGAAATATGAACTTATGAAAACTGATCAACCTCACAATGTCTCCATTGTGAGGGAAGGACATCATGTGAAAGAGTGTAGATACGGAAACTTTCATGGCATAGACATAGTATCTCCCAAGGAGAAAATTAAAATATAAGGTACCTTGGACTACCACAAGATTGATACAAATAGCTTTACCTTCCAAGGTAATAGGTATCTTAAGAAGGATCCCTAAAGGTTCACTAACAGTTTTGTTAAAAGCTAACAGATTCTCTGTAACAGGCACAAGCTGAGGGGAATCCAAAGCTTGCTAAATAGTCAAGGCTAAAATACTGATAGAAGAACCTTCATATACATTTGTACGACACACCATCTTACCATAAGCCTTCACAATGATTTGGAAAGGGGTGGAGGAAGGAATATGAGGTTTTTTCATTATACTCCAATCAAAATAAATAGCCTCATTACTTGGATGGGGTTCAAAAACAACAGATGAAATGCCCCCATGTGTAGAAGAATCTAGGATAACATAAAGAAACTGAGCAGTATGAATTTCACTCTCTAAAGGGAGAGTGGGATCCACTGAATATGGAATTGATTCGGCCACGTAATCAACAAATGGTCCATCAACCTAATTGACACATGTTTCACCCTCCGATGGAAGAGTGATATTGGTTGTTCTTGGATTTAGATCAATCACTTTGTCAATTGACGGTAGGGAGGAAGAATGTTTGCAGTAATTAGTTGGAAGTTGTTGATGTGAAATAGTAAGTTTTTCCTACAAATCTGAGGCTTCATCCATGTGAGGGAAAAGGTCACTATTATGATACCTCTACATAACCTACAAGGAAACCTAATGTTAATTTTTTTCCTCGGAATCTGAGAATCACAAGTTGATGGATCAACAATAAGTTTATAAGAATTATTTTACCATACTTCCAAAACTTTAGGAATACTAGGAAAATTGATAAGGAAGTGGTCACCCTTACAAAGCTTGCAAGTGTATTTTAGCTTATGATGCATTGTATAAGTTCCCTCAATGTTACCAATACTTATGGACATGGTTGGTTGGTTGATTACTTTCTTATATCGCTTCTTCTTCTTCTTCCCTTTCTTATTCTTAGTCACTTGGTTACTAGCATCAAGGCTTTTACCAAACAAAGAAGAAGAAAGGGAGGAGGACATGTTGGATGAAGAAGTTAAAGGGTCAATAGTAGATTGGTGATGTTGAGATGGTGAAATTGGTTGAGGTTAAAAACATAATTGAGCTAGTACAATTGGAGTATTTGGAAATAAAGAAGTTGAGAACAACCATACAGGTAAACCTATCGTGAATCTAGGAAGTGACAATGTATCCATATAACGAGGGCCAACATTTGCAAAATCAGGAAAAAGATTAGGATTCCCATTAAAAGGGAGGTCTTTATCGGTAAATTTCGGCATTGTTTCCATAAGATTCAATCCATATAATATTTTATTATTAAAATTAAATAATATTCACAATGCACACCTAACATCTTGTAAAAAGTAAAAACAAACAAATTAACACATGCTAAAAATTCTAGGGATTCAAACCATACAAACTCACCTTTCACAGAGATCAATATTTACTAGTTGGTGATGAAATCCAACATTACATACATCAAAGTGAATTCTTTTATAGATGTAAGTGTTTGGAACAGGTTACATTGACAACCTTATTAATGAAATGATCTGGTGCAAGTAACTTCACCTATGCCATCTCGAACGAAGATTACCCTCCAAAAAGTCCAAGTGGTTCTAGACAACGTCTGTTTAAGGTACATAAGGACCTTCCCTCTACCATCACGTCTGGTGATAGCCCTTGGATAATTTTCACTAAGGTTATCAACTGCAACAATTATACATGGGGGAACAGTTGTAGATCGAACGTACTTGCAAGGGCATAGTAACAAAGCTCAATCCCCTTGAAAGCTCCTCAACATGATTAATTGGAGGTTTACTTTCAAGTGACCCCAAGTACATTTCAGAACCATTGTAATACATGAAAACCATTCTATCATAGCCAATGAAGTGGGTATGATCACTTTACCAGATCCGACATGATCTCGTGCTTAATTCGTGTATACGAATATCTTCTGAGAGAAAAGCTAAAATAATTGGATTTCTCTCCCTAACACAAGATTCTATTGTTTGTTTGTAGATTTGGAAAGTTTACTTCCTTCCCTATTCCAAAGCCCTATAACCTAATCTACTGTAGGTGGAAAGAGCCCTAAAAATAATAAAAATTATAGATGAATTTTATTGATGCTACGTTATTAAACTGTTATTTACTCAAGGGTAAATGGATGTGAAAGTGATGGCATTATGACTTGACTCAAAACTCTAATGCATCAAATATGAAATGTGTAGTCTCTTCATTTTGATGAATTCTAGCTAGAGTAAGTAAAGAGTTTCTTCTTTAAAATATTAATTCCAAAATGTACCACTTCTAATTTTTCAATGCAATTCAAAGCTCTAAGTTGCAAACCACATAATGTAATCTATGGACAATTTGCTTGAAAACTATGAAAATGTAATCTATGCACGATTTCCATGAACACTATGCAAATGTAATCTATGCAAGATAATTCTTAAAAAAAACAAAAGATGATTCCAAGGCAGTGAAAGAACAACAAGACTATCTCTCTTCACTAATCAACCTAAAGAACCAATCAAGTGTAAATAAAGGAAATCGGGAGAAAATTCCAAAGATAAAAAATAATTACACTCAAAGGTGATTAATACTCAGACACAATCTAGGCAAAAACATGAAAGAAAAAAACATGCAAAATTTGTTTAGAAACTGAGACAAATCTTTGAGCAGTGACCAAAGGAATTCAAATTCAAAACACCCAATGAAATCCTTAAGATGAAAATTCTTGACTGAATGTTATGAAATCAACACTTAAAGTGTCATTCTGATTAAGCTTCAGTACTGGAATGAAAATGACTCTTATTTTCAATGCATCACAAGAAGCACATCTCATCAAAACACTAATTTTTGAGAAACACTACCTTTCAATTATTGAAAATAAAAAAAAAATATCAAGAAAACTCCTTCACAACACCTGATCAAACACAGAGACTGACTGGAGGCATATACAAATGTAAGGAAACCTTAAAAAAAAAATTAAGACTTTAATGTGAGGAAAATATATTTTTTCAAAAAATTCTCAGAGTCTGCACAGGTAGATAGTATAGTACAGTGTTTATACACATTGTTACTAAAGGTATTCTACACAAATCTACGCTCTGTTTCTGAACAAAAACGACACAAGTCAAGAAACTTAAAGAAAGAGTAAAAAGTATCTAAACAAAACACAAAATCTAAAAGATCGTTAACTTGTCAAGACGCAGATAAAGCTATCAAAAAGGTTTGAGAATAAAAAACAAGGAGATGGAAGAGAACATGGCATTCCCTAGTATGGTCACCAATTTTTTAGGCAGATACATCCCTCTTGTTGACAAGAGTGATCTCCATATATCCTAAAGGAAACTAGTAACAAATAAAAAATAAAGCTAATCTCTTCCTTGAATCTATCTTTTCTTGAATCATAAGCTAACAATGTGGGAAAAGGAAATTCATACCTTATTATGACATGCTTGATGAAGATCCTGATTTCTACTTCAGTGCAACTCCTCCATGCTTGAATCCAAACATTCACATATGGAAACAACAAAGGATCAAAGGCATATGTAGCATAAATGATTCAATAATTGAAACTAGAGATGAAGTAGACTAGTAACAAACATCATTCCAATGGAAAAATGTAAATAACATAAACCATCCATGAAATTCATCAATTAATCCATTAAATAATGTAATGAGAAGAAACACTTGTTTGTATTAATTTCAGAAACATAAAGGATCTACAAAATCGGTGCATTGATGTTTTGAAGCTCCTCTCACTAATCTCAATCCTCTCTAAGAATGATAAGCTCTCCAACATTATTCCCCCATCATAAAATTACTCTCAACAGTCCCCCTCAATTCCACTACCTATGGCTTGATTAATAGGCCAAAAGGAAGTAGTTTGAGATCCTTAGTCCAAGGATGAGATCCATTAAAATGGGGATGAGGGCTCCTTGAAGAATGGGAATTAGTTCCATCAAAATTGAGGTTAGGCTCAAATAAACATGAGTAGAGGATTTTTGTTGGGAATGAGTCACCCAAAAATGCTTCTAGATATCACCTTTTATTTTTAATTTCTATTGATTTACCTGCACAGTTTATAGTGGAAGAAAATGCGTAGATCCGTGCAGTTTATAGCAGAAGAAACTCCACATGTGCGTATTTTGTTCAAATAAACTGCACATTTGCTAAAAATAGTGTTCTATACCACAAGATCCATAAATTCCACTTTATTCAATGTATATAAATTGCTAACTTGCAAGGAAGTGCTTCATGACACCTCGAAGGATGGCGAGAGATCCAATTCTGATGATTATTTTCCTAATGTAACAAAATGACATGTAACAACAATCATCCATGCCAATGACATATCATGGCCAATAAACTGCATGCATATGCCATGCATGCCAAATCTAGTGGGGAAAACATACATGCAACTTGGTACCTGGAATAAAAACTCATTGTAGCTACTGATCACGATGTCCTCTTATGCTTTACTACTCTTGTTTTGCCTCCTTGCTTCAAAACTCCAAGTATACCACACTCTTCTAATAGTTCCAAGAAAATCTAAGTGTCCAAGAGTATGAGAGAGAGAATAGAGAGAGTGCTCCAAAACAAAATTAGAAAAAGTCCATGAACTGATCCTCATAAACCTTTTTATTAATTAGGAGTCTATTTTCTTCATTTTCCATTATTTTCCTTCAATTTCCTCCTCACATACAACCTTTGACCTTTCACCTCCCTTTTCTCCTAACTTTCATTATTTTCATAAATAAATGCGCCAAAACTACCATTCTTCCTTTCCAAATCCTTTGCCATTGTCTTTGCCATTAATCAACCACAAGTGATCCCCATCACTATGCTTTTTCCCAGCATTTAGTCTGCAGTAAGTGTCGCATCAACCATGGTTATTAGTTTTCCTTTATTAACTTTTATTACATGGAATTTTCACCGTCATTTTTATGATGATGGAGTCACTTTGTAATAAAATAATACTTGTGTGGACCCACTTAGTCCATTACTTGTTACCCGTCTCTATAGATTCTTCTCGAGAAATTGATTTTGTTGGGGTAACTCTATTAAAATAGAAAATATAAATCCTAATTTATTTTTTCCTTGAATTAAATTGAAATTCTATTCTCATAGCAACTTGTAATAGTTAACTAACTTAATTTGACTTAGTTGGCTCAGTGAATTCAAGTTGGAATTCTATCTAGAGTTGTGTAGATTGATTCCTAATTTTAGTGGTCTAGGTTGAGTTATTTTGAGTTGTAATTAATTAACTGAGTCTAACTGAGTTAAATTCAATTAAATTAGTTCAATCAGTTCGAGGAACTAGTAGGAGGTCTAGTAGTGGGGATCAGCTTCAATGCAGCTTCACTGCTCCACTAGTTAACTGAAGATTCACTCATAAATAACTCATGCATGTGAGTTCAGAGGAAGACCTAGTTGAGATTAGAGTTTAGGGACAATGTACTATCATTTGTATAATTTTCCGAGTTGTACAAATGGTGCATGTAATTAGTAAAAGGCCAATGGATGGATATTGTAGTTATGAGTGGTCAATTTCCCAATTAAATATGGGCTAACTCTCTCAGGAATTGCACAAGGAAGTAGGGGCTTGGCAGGCAACGTATTTGGCGAAGAGTTGGTTGGATCTGGTTTGTGAAGTAGATTGATATATTGTACTTGTGCAGGAATTGTTTATGTTGAACAAGCAATGTATTTTCTTTTCATATCTTCTAGTTAATGCATTATAGATAGTAAGGGTTTTGAGCAGTTGCTTTCCCCTTAAAAAATATTGTGTTATGTGTGATTGAAATTCTTCCTTTTCTAATTAGTTTTTTCATCTATCAATTTTGGTTGCCACTGATAAGTAGAGTAGATTCTTGTCTTATGTTTTAACATATCACATAAGATATTGAATCTACAAGTAAAAATCTACATGGTATCAGAGTTGAAGAGCTGAAGAGGATAATTCGATTTTGTTGTGCAAGTGAAATGAAATTTGCAAGTTCATACTTCAGAGTTAGCAATATGTCATTCTACAGTTTGAGACTTGAGTATGCCCTAGAGGACAAATCAAATTACATAACTTGGAAGGACAACATGGAGGCTATGTTGGAAGACAATGGACTGAAGGAACTCATAAATCATGATATTCCAAAACCTCTAGCATATGATGCTAAAGATCTAGCTGAATGGAGAAAGTGTGTTGAAAAAGTGAGAAGGATTATCCTAAGATCATATTGTCTAGAATATCCATGGTCATAAAAATTCCTTCGCAATGTGGAAGGCATTGGCGAACTTGTTTCAAAATAGCAATGACCATAAGAAGTTGGCACTAAAGGACAAGCTCAAAAATATCAAAATGGATAAGGGCAACTCTATTCTAAAGTACTTGACCAAGTTCACCCAATGTTGGGATGACCTTGGAAGTGTCAGAATTACTGTTTCGGAAGATGATCTAGTGAGCCTAGCACTTCTTGGACTTCCCAATGGCTCGCATAGTTACCAGGACTCAGTTAATAACAAGGAGAAGCTACTAGAGTCGAAGATATTGTGGTTCAACTTGGTACATGAAGATATTCGACAAAACACCAGAGATGGATCCTCATCAAATCATGATGATGAGGAGAATTGTGCCTTAGCAGGTAAGGAAAAGAAAGGGAAGGGGAAGTCATCCCATTCAAAATTAGATTCTTGTCAGGGTGGCAAGAAGAAGGACATATCGAAAATAAAATGTTTTCACTATCACAAGTTGGGACACTACCACAAAGTGTCCGCACAAGAAGGCCGATAAGAACCCCTTAGGAGGAGTGGTAGGTGAAGCTCTTGCTTCATAGTTTGAAGTAGATTTTACCCTCATTGCTTGTATGGTGCCATCAATGATGGGTAGTGTGTGGTACCTAGACCCTGGAGCTTCATTCCATATGAACGGTAATAAAGAACCCTTTAGTAAATTCGAGGAGAAGGATCTTTAGATGCATATCGAGATGGGTGATGATGGTAGGTATAGCATAATTGGTATCATTAATGTTACATTCTTACTGCGGCCTTCTGCGCTCTTCTGCGGCCTTCTGAGGTAACAGTTAGGCCGGCGATCCTCCTGCGGCCTTCTGCGGCGATCCTCCTGCGGCCTTCTGCGGCGATCCTTCTGCGGCTTCGGTGTTACTGCTGCAGCTTGCGGTTCCTTGCGTCTTCGGTGTTACTGCTGCGGCTTGGGGTTCCTTGCGTCAGCTCCGGCGGTGTTAGATCTCTTCAGATCTGCGATCTGCGCAGCTCCTTGCGAACATAAGTGAACATAATTCAGAACATAACTGTAAATTCAGATCTGTGCAGTTCCTGCGGTGTAAACTCCCGGTTCTTCCGTGAATTCTCTTCTACGGTGAATTCTCTTCGGTGAAAACTCCCGGTTCTTCGGTGAATTCTCCTCGTCTTCGGTGAATTCTCTCGTCTGTTTTTCAGATCTGCGCAGCTCTTGCGGTGTAAACTCCTGGTTCTTCGGTGAATTCTCTTCGGAGAAAACTCCCGGTTTTTTGGTGAATTCTCCTCGTCTTCGGTGAATTCTCTTCGTCTGCGGTTTTTCAGAGCTGCGCAGCTCCTTGCGTCAGCTCCGGCGGTGTTAGATCTCTTCAGATCTGCGATCTGCGCAGCTCCTTGCGATATCTCAGCTCTGCGGTGGTGTTAGATCTCTTCCGATTCACGATCTGTGATTTGAGCTGAGGGTTGTATCTCTTCAGTGTCTGTGGTTTTCAAATCTGCGGTTTGGCTTTCGATCTGGTGCAGATCTGCGTAAAATATGGCCCCGAGCTTCGCAAAAATAACTGGTGGCTCATCCGCCTCTGGAGGGCAATCTCCTGCCCATATCGTGAGTGAAGCCCCAGCTCCCACTATCCAAGTGGTCTAGGACTCACTCAATGAAGCTTTGAAGTTCTCCGAAAGTGCCCTAATTTGTCGGTTCAATGGTTTTTGGCCGCAGCTGATAGCACTCCACAATTGGATCTCGGAAGTATGGAAGCCTATCATTTCTAATGAAATTAATATCTACCCCTGTGCTAGAGGTTTCTTTATAGTAGATTTTGAAAATCCTGAAAGCAGACAATGTATTCTAGAATCTGGCCCTTGGTTTTGGGAAAAATCAGGTCTATTCATGAAGCCATGGAACCCATCATTCGATCCCTCTACAGCAGTGATAACCTCAGCACCATTTTGGGTGAGATTGCCAAGCCTACCCTTGCATCTCTGGAATCTCTCATCGCTAAAAGCCATCGGAAATGCAATTGGGAAATTTTACTGCAGGTGCCCAGAAACAGAGGAATATGCCAGAACCACCTATGCACGCATCTGTGTGGAAATGGATTTCAGCGCCGGATTCCCAGCTGAAATAAACCTAACAAGTAAAGATTATGTGTGGAACCAAAAGCTTGATTATGAAAGTGTCCTCTTCAGATGTCGATCGTGCTTTGAAATGGGGCATCTAGCCAAAAATTGCCCAAAAGCCTCTGAGAAAAATTTTGCTAGAAAAAACCACCACAGATCTACATGGTGGGAAGGAGCACAAAAAGAACACTACACTGTCATCAAAGAAGAATATTCTAGAGAAAACTCTGAGTCGCAAGAATTCAAGGAAGAAGGAAACAACTCTCAAAGCAAGCAAGGAGAAAGCCTGCCCCAACAAATCAACAGTTATGAGGATTTGAATACCGCAGAAAATAAACTTAACATCAAAGCAGATCTCCTAAACCAAACTTCTCCAACTATAAAACGCGAAGCTAAGACACCATTGTCCCAAGAACCAGAAGAGATGAAGGAGATGCAAGACAAAGGAAGTTGGAAGACGGTGGAGAAAAGAAAGAAAGCTACAACACCAATCTCGCCAATAAAGACGAGGAGCCAGACAAGTAAAAATTAAGAAAATTGTAGGTCCGATAGACCAATTTGGTCTCAGTGGACGTTAACCATCATCATCATCATCATCATCAGTTACCTTTCAAAGGGATTCTGGTTCTCCCCTCACTTTGCGAGATGTTATGTATGTTTCGAGTTTGAAGAAAAACTTGATTTTCGTTGCCATGTTTGAGGATAGAGGATATGATGCGATATATAGTACGGGAAAGGTGTTCCTTCATCACATAGCCACAAGATAGGTGATGAGGATAGGGGTTCGAGTGAAGAACCTCTACAAATTTGAGGTAGAAGAATGTGCTTCCTTGAGCACTAAAGAAAAGAAGGTGCAGACCCGAGACATGAGAGAGTTGTGGCACAAGAGATTGTGTCACTTGCATCATGGCACTTTGAAGATATTGCAACAAATTTGTATAGGGCTTCCCAAGGGTACAATAGAGTAGAGAGACAAATGCGAAGGGTTTAGATTGGGGAAGTACACCAAAGATTTATTTCATGACAAAGATAGTTGAGCACAGGCGATCCTTTAGAAATTTCACTCAGATGTATGTGGACCATTATCGACAATATCCATGGCCAAGCACAGGTATTATTTTATATTTGTTGATGATTTTTCTCGTAAGTGTTGCCTTTTATTCATGCAGAAGAAATATGAGGCATTCATAAAGTTTTGTGAATTTAAGGAACTTGTCAAGAAATATACTAGTTCAAAAATGATGGAGAGTGTGTTTCGAATGAGTTCAAAAACTTATGTGCTTCAGAACGCATTCGATGGGAGTTGATAGTACCTCATAATCCAAAACAGAATGGGTTGGCTGAAAGGAAGAACAAGAGTATTGTGGGAGCAGCACAAGCAATGTTGCATGACCAAGTCCTACCATTACACTTGTCGGCTGAAGAATGCAACATAATTGTTTATTTGCATAACTGAATCCCTCATTGAATTCTCGAGATGAGTACAGAGGAAGAGGATTTTTTAGGGAGGAAAATAGATGTGGCACACTTCAGAATCTTTCATTCATCAGTCTACTTCCATGTTACAAAACATGTACGGAAAAGCTAGATCCAACAATAGAGTTGGACATATTTGTGGGGTACATTGATACACCTCACAACTATCATCTCAATTCATTGATGATAAATGAGTAAATGACAACATTAGCACCATCTAGGGACAGTTCCTTGCTAGCAAGGTGATGAGAACTTGCACACTATGAACTGCATTGATACACCTCACAACTATCATCTCAATTCATTGATGATAAATTAGTAAATGGCAACATCAAGTCCATCTAGGGACAGTTCCTTGCTAGCAAGGTGCTGAGAATATGCACACTACAAACTACTCCTTTAGGCATGGAGTCACTTCTCAATCAAAATATAACTTTCACAAAAGCATAAATTTTTACAATAAAAGAAAATTAAAATGACAATTGCAGTAAAAACACCAGATATTTACAATGAGTGTAAGACAGGTAATTATTAATGATAATAAAAGAAAATTCAAATGACAATTGCAGTAGAAACACCAGATATTTACAGTGAGTGTAAGACAGCTAATTCTTAATTTTGAAAATAGAACCTGAGGAACTGACAATTCACTGGTAGTTCCAACAATTTACCATCGAAATTTTCAAGTAGAAATGTGTTGTTCCCTCTTTCTTCTGCAATCCTGAAGGGGCCAAACCACAATGGATCAAATTTTCCATGTTTTTCTTTGTCCTCCCATCGAACATCCCACTTGAGAACTAAATCTCCTAATTGAAGAGGTTCGTCCTTGGCCTTCTTGTCAAACACAGATTTCATTTTTTGTTGATAATTGGATATTTTGGCCTCCACCTATTCTCTATTCTCTTGAAGATCAACCAACTAATTAATCCTCCTTGTCAATGGACTTGGATCCTCTTGAGCTTCTTGTAATAACCTTGCTACTGACATTGCTAGTTGAATTGGGAAGACAAAAAATTTGCTATACACTAACTCAAAAGGTGATTTCCTAGTGGGTCATTAGAGCAAACTTCAGTTGGGAATCCCAATTCATTTGGTTTTCAGTGATAGTCTTCTTTAGCACCCTCGCCACAACTTTTTTTAAGGACTCAACCAAACCATTTCCTTGAGGGTAGTATGTAGTGTAGTGTCCATTAATGATATTGTATTTATGGAAGAAGCTGGTGAACTTGGCATATATGAATACCTAAGTGCTATCAATGATTATTTTGAAAGGGCAACCGAAGTGGGACATTATGTTCTCCTCCATGAACTTTATCACAACTAAATTTGTAGCATTTCTAGCTGGGATGGCCTTTACCCAGTTGGTGAAGTAGTCAGTGGCTGTCAATATCCATTTGTGTTGGCCACTGGATGGTGGGTTGAACTCTCCTATGAAGTCCAGTCTCCACTATCTAAAAGGTTCCTCCAAATGCACAGGAATCAGGCAGAGAGGAGAAATCTTCTGTCTTTTAGTAAACACCTCGCATTTATGGCACCTCGTGACTTTTTTGTGGTCATCCTAGAACAATGTAGGCCACTAAAATCTAGCCTTGAGGATTTTGTGTGCCATGGTCTTCCAGCTGTAATTCCCTCCACAAACTCCTTCATGAAACTCCCCAATCACCTTATGGGTCTATCCTTCCACCAAGCATAGCAACAATACCCCCACAAGGTCCTTCTAATAGAGTAGGCCATTGGATATGATATATTTATGGGCTTGAAACCTCAAGCTTCAATATTTGGAGGCATCCAACCCCAACAAGCACCTCAAGATCAAGAGGTAATGAATGATAGTATTGTACCATGGTGATCCCTCGTACTTGGCATAGATTTTCTGCTAAGATGTTTTAATACTGCTCTATTGATCTTCTGGTCTATCTTCCTCTGTGGTCAGGTCTATCCCTAGTGCTTTGTAGTTGGATGCATACAAAACCTTAGCTAGCCCTTGGCCTTGAATTAGCTTGATAGGCTTTATTTATAGCTCATATTCTTGTATTTTTTCTATCCACCTGCCCCTCTTTCCCTCGCTGTCTCCTTGCACCAAGATGTCCTTGACTACTGTTGTTGGGACAAATGTTGTGATCGTAGATTGCAACACATACACGCGAAATTCCTTCAGAGGCTTGACCAATTCATAATCTTGTTTCTCCAATATATTATATCTTAGTTGAATGTCCCTTAATACTTGGTAGAAGAAGACGATGGGATGCTCATGACCCATTTTATTTTTTTGTAGCAGCATTGCGGCAATGGTATGTGGAGAGGTGGAAGAAAAGATGTAGAATGGTGTTGCATAGTCGAGACTGGCTAACATTGGGGCTTCAACCAAATCTTCTTTGATCATGCTAAAAGAATCATGGGGGATTGGGCTCCACTTAAATTTGTTTCCCTTCTTGAGCATGTCTGTAATACCTTTGACAATCTCTGCATAGTTGGGTATAAATCGCCTCAAGAAATTTATTCTCCCTAAGAAGGCTTAGAATTCTTTCTTATTCTTGGGAAGAGGAATGTGGTTGATGGCTTCAACCCATTTATGATCAATCTTCACACCCTCCTGCGATACTAGATGTCCTATCAACTTCCACTGACTTTGGGCGAATTGGGATTTATTAGGCTTCAAGGAGAGATGATATCTCCTGCACTTCTCAAAGGTGCTTTCTAAGTGGAGGATGTGTTCCTTCTCAGTCTTAGAAAGGATTATGATGTCATCCAAGTATACCACCATGAATTTGTCTGACTCCCCCATGAAATATATGTCCATGGCTCTATGCAATGTGGCCCCTACATTTATCAACCCAAAAGGCATGTCAGCATACATAAATGTTCCCCACGGGGTAGTGAAAGAGATCTTTTCCTGATACGTGGGATGAAAACACACTTGATTATATCTAGAGAACCTGTCCACCATAGGCATTTTCGTTGAACCAACCACCTTCTACAATATATTATCTATCTTGGGAAGTGGGTAGTTGTCTTTCAAAGACGCCTTGTTTAGGTTTCAGAAGTCTACACATAGCCTTATCTCTTTGTTATTCTTAGAAACCGAGAACATATTCACTATCCACTCAGTGTATGTTAAAGGTACTATAATCTTTGCCTGTAGTAACTTCCTTGTCTCCCTTTCAATGGAGGGGAGTAAGAGTGGATTTATTTTTCTGGGTTTCTTCTTGCAAGGTTTCACTCCGCTCTTCAGAGGAATATTATGATGTATGATGTTACTATCAAACATTTTGAAATCATCATAATGCCAAGAAAAAACATCTTTGTAGGCTTTGAAAAGATCTAAATACCTTTGTTTATAATGCAAGGGGATTCCTTTTGACAACTTGATCATTTGAGGCTCCTCCTCCGATCCAATGGTGAAATATTGTACTTGATCATACATCTCAGGGAATATTTGTTTGGAGGCTATGTCGTCTTTATTAAAAAACCTCTCTAGTGGGACTAGTCCACGAGGGATATTGTTCTATTTTAGTTACAAAATTTTGTGCCCAACCATTGCTTCTTTCCATGAAGCAACTTCTTGGTCTCCGTCTTGTTCTTCTTCTTCTTGATTGATGGGGGAGTTAGAAAATTACCCAACGACCTCTATGAATTGTTTCATTTGTTCATCATCTTCGAACACTTGCTAGTGCTTAATGTTTTCAGGTATGAAGGGTGTGTACTTGACTTCCACCTCATATTGGAGGACAGGATTTTGAGGGGGCCTGAAAGTACTTGCAGCTAGAATAAGAGAGTCGGCCATCCTATTTTCTTCCCTAGGTAGAAACTAGATGTTGAAGGAGAGGAATAAATTATCAATTAAGTCCCAAGCTTCATTTTGGTACGTCCTCAATCTGGGGTGTTTAGGCTAGCATTGGTTCCTGATTTTCCTTATGACCAGCTTAGAA
Organism: Pinus taeda; assembly: GCA_000404065.3. NCBI lineage: Eukaryota > Viridiplantae > Streptophyta > Pinopsida > Pinales > Pinaceae > Pinus > Pinus taeda. Next base: position 83,980 of record APFE030292095.1, on the reverse strand, counting down.
TCTCCATAAATTGTTAGACATTCAATATTCAGAATTTTTGCAATCTGTAACCCAAGGAGGATTGCTTCATACTTCGCCATTTTCTTGGTTGCTTCGAACTTTAGCTTGAGTGAGAGGGGTATCAGGTGGCCTTCAGGAGATATCAACAATACTCCTGCCCCATTTCCCTCTTTTGAATTATAATTTCCATACTTTGCTTTCATTTGCATGCTGATGTTATGATGGTCCAGTTAGGTGGATTGATGTTTATTTTTTGATAGCCTCATCTTCTTCTAGAAATAGGCAAGAGAGGTCACTTTATTTTCCATATACTGGGGATTTCTTTGAGCCTTTAGCTGAGGTCACAATTTTTACAAACCTGGATTCTCTATATAGCCTCCTTTGCTCTCCTCCAAAGGTGGGAATGGTGGCATAAG
>APFE030292095.1:50066-65183 GCA_000404065.3 Pinus taeda | reverse complement strand
CAACAATTATACATGGGGGAACAGTCGTAGATCGAACGTACATGCAAGGGCATAGTAACAAAGCTCAATCCCCTTGAAAGCTCCTCAACATGATTAATTGGAGGCTTAGTTTCAAGTGACCCCAAGTACATTTTAGAACCATTGTAATACATGAAAATCACTCTATCATAGCCAACGAAGTGGGTATGATCACTTTACCAGATCCAACATGATCTCGTGCTTAACTCGTGTATACGAATATCTTCCAAGAGAAAAACTAAAATAATTGGATTTCTCTCCCTAACACAAGATTCTATTGTTTGTCTGTAGATTTATAAAGTTTACTTCCTTCCCTATACCAAATCCCTATAACCTAATCTACTGTAGATGGAAAGAGCCCTAAAAATAATAAAAATTCTAGATGAATTTTATGAATCCAACGTTATTAATTTGTTATTTACTCAAGGGTAAATGGATGTGAAAGTGATGGCATTATGGCTTGACTCAAAACTCTAATGCATCAAATATGAAACTTGTAGTCTCTTCATTTTTTATGAATTCTAGCTAGAGTATGTAAAGAGTTTCTTCTTTAAAATATTAACTCCAAAATGTACCACTTCTAATTTTTCAATGCAATTCAAAGCTCTAAGTTGCAAACCATGCAATGTAATATATGCACAATTTTCTTGAAAACTATGAAAATGTAATCTATGCACAATTGCCATGAACACTATGCAAATGTAATCTATGCAAGATAATTCTTATAAAAACAAAAGATGATTCCAAGGTAGTGAAAGAACAACAAGACTATCTCCCTTCACTAATCCAACTAAAGAACCAATCAAGTGTAAATAAAGGAAATTGGGTGAAAATGCCAAAGATAAAAAATAATTACACTCGAAGGCGATTAACACTCAGACACAATTTAGGCAAAAACATGAAAGCAAAAAACATGCAAAAATTGTTTAGAAACTGAGACAAATCTTTGAGCAATGACCAAAGGAATTCAAATTAAAAACACCCAAAGAAATCCTTAAAATGAAAATTCTTGAATGAATGTGATGAAATCAACAATTAAAGTGTCATTTTGATTAAACTTCAATACTGGAATAAAAATGACTCCTATTTTCAATACAACACAAGAAGCACATCTCATCGAAACACTAATTCTTGAGAAACCCTACATTTCAATTATTAAAAACAAAAGAAAATCTCAAGAAAACTACTCCACAACACCTGATCAAACACATAGAGACGGACTGGAGGCATATACAAATGCAATGAAACCTTAAAAAACAAAAATTAAGACTTTAATGTGAGGAAAATATATTTTTTCAAAAATTCTCAAAGTTTGCGTAGGTAGACAGTATAGTATATTGTGTATACACATTGTTACTAAAGATAATCTACACAAATCTACTCTCTATTTATAAAAAAAAATGGCGTAGGTCAAGAAACTTAAAGAAAAAGCAAAAAATATCTAAGCAAAACACAAAATGTAAAAGATCATTAACTTGTCAAGACTCAGACAAAGCTATCAAAAAGGTTTGAGAATAAAAAACAAGGAGATGGAAGAGAGCATGACGTTCCCTAGTATGGTCACCAATTTGTTAAGAAGATAAATACCTCTTGCTAACAAGAGTGATCTCCCTATATCCTAAAGGAAACTAGTAACAAACAAATAATAAAGCTAATGCCTTCCTTGAATCTATCTTTTCTTGAATCATAAGCTAATAAGGTGGGAAAAGGAAATTCATACCTTATTATGTCATGCTTGATGAAGATCCCCCTTTGTGCTTCAGTGCAACTCCTTCATGCTTGAATCTAAACATGCACACATGGAAACAACAAAGGATCAAAGGCTTATGTAACATAAATTATTCAATAATTCAAACTAGTGATGAAGTAGACTAGTAACAAACATCATTCCAATGGAAAAAAGTGAAAAAAACATAAACCATCCATGAAATTCATCAATTAATCCATTAAATAATGTAGTGAGAAGAGACACTTGTTTGTATTGATTTCAGAAACATAAAGGATCTACAGAACCTATGTGTTGATGTTGTGAAGCTCCTCCCACTGATCTCGATCCTCTCTAGGAATGATAAAATCTCCAACATGATTCCCCCAACATAAAATTACTCTCAGTAATCTCACTCAATTCCACCACCTATGGCTTCATTAATAGGCCAAAAGGAAGTATTTTGAGATCCTTAGTCCAAGGGTGAGATCCACTAAAATAGGGATGAGGTATCCTTAAAGAATGGGAATTAGTTCCATAAAAATGAGGTTAGGCTCGAATAAACATGAGTTAGAGTATTTTTGTTGGGAATGATTCACCCAACAATGCTTCTAGATATCACTTTTTATTTTTGCTTTCTATTAATTTACCTACGTAGTTTATAGTGGAAGACAGTGTGTAGATCTGCGTAGTTTATAGCAGAAGAAACTACACATGTGCGTATTTTGTTCAGAAAAACTGCACAGATGCTAAAAAATAGGGTTCTATACCACAAGATCCATAAATTCCACTTTATTCAAGGTATATAAGTTGCTGACTTGCAAGGGAGTGCTTCATGACACTTGGAAGGATGTGAGAGATCCAATTTTGATGATTATTTTCCTAATGCAACAAAATGACATGTAATAACGATCCTCCATGCCAATGACATATCATGACCAATAAACTGCATGCATATGCCATGCATGCCAAATCTAGTGGGGAAAACACACATGCAACTCGCTACCTAGAATAAAAACTCGTTGTAGTTGTTGATCATGATGTCCTCTTATGCTTTACTACTCTTGTTTTGATTTCTTGCTTCAAAACTCCAAGTATACCACACTCCTCTAAGAGTTCTCCAAGAGAAATCTAAGTGTCCAAGAGTATGAGAGAGAGAATAGAGAGAGACCTCCAAAACTAAACTAGAAAAAGTCCATGAACTGATCCTCATAAACCCTTTTATTAATTAGCCCTCTATTTTCTTAATTTTCCATTATTTTTCTTCAATTTCCTCCTCACGTACAACCTTTTACCTTTCACCTCCCTTTTTTCCTACCAAATCCTTTTCCATTGTCTTTGCCATTAATTAACCACAAATGATCCCCATCACTATGATTTTGCCCAACATTTAACTTGGAATAAGTGTCCCATCAACCATGGTTATTATTTTTCCTTTATTAACTTTTATTACATGGATTTTTCACCATCGTTGTTACAATGATGGAGTCACTTTGCAATAAAAGAAAACTTGTTTCAACCCATTTAGGCCATTACTTGTTACCCATCTCTATAGATTCTTCTTGAGAAATTGATTTTGTTGGGATAACTCTAATAAAATAGAAAAAATAAATCATAATTTAATTTTTCCTTGAATTAAATTAGGATTAAATTGAAATTCTATTCTCATAGCAACTTGTAGTAGTTAACTAACTTAATTTGACTTAGTTGGCTCAGTGAATTTGAGTTGGAAGTCTATATAGAGTCATTTAGAGTGATTCTTAAATTTTAGGGTTCCAGGTTGAGTTCTTTTGAGTTGTAATTAATTAACTGAGTCTAACTGAGTTAAGTCAATTAAACTAGTTCAATTAGTTCGAGGAACTAGTAGGAGGTCTAGTGGTGGGGATTAGCTTCAATGTAGCTTCACTGTTCCACTAGTTAACCGAATATTCACTCATAAATAACGCATTCATGCCACTTCAGAGGAAGACCTAGTTCATCTCAGAGTTCAAGGGCAATGTACTATCATTTGTATAATTTTCTGAGTTGTACAGATGGTGCATGCAATTAGTGAAAGGCCAATGGATGGATTTTGTAGTTATGAGTGGGCAATTTCCTAATTAGATATTGGCTAATTCTCTCAAGAATTTCACAAGGAAGTAGGGGCTTGGCAGGCAACATATTTGGCCAACTTTTGGCTTGACCTGGTTTGTGAAGCAGATTGATATATTGTACTTGTGCAATAACTTTTTAGGTTGAACAAGCATTGTATTTTCTTTTCATATCTTTTAGTTAATGCATTATAGATTATAAGGGTTTTGAGCAATTGCTTTCCCCTTAAAAAATATTGTGTTATGTGTGATCAAAATTCTTCCTTTTCTGCTTAGTTTTTTCATCGATCAATTTTGGTTTCCACTGATGAGTAGAGTAGATTATTGCCTTATGTTTTAGCACATCACATAAGATGTTGAATCTACAAGTAAAAATATAAATGGTATCAAAGTTGAAGAGCTAAAGAGCATAATTCGATTTTGTTGTGCAAGTGAAATAAAATTTGCAGGTTTAGACTTTAGAGTTAGCAATATGTCATTCTACAATTTGAGACTTGAGTATGCCCTGGAGGACAACTCAAATTACATAACTTGGAAGGACAAGATGGAGGCTATGTTGGAAGACAACGGGCTGAAGGAATTCATAAATCATGATATTCCAAAACCTCCAGCATATGATGCTAAAGATTAGGCTGAATGGAGAAAGTGTGTTGAAAAAGTGAGAAGGATTATCCTAGAAGGAGTTCAAGATCATATTGTCTCGAATCTCCATGGTAATAAAACTTCCTTTGTAATGTGGAAGTCATTGGCAAACCTGTTTCAAAATAGTAGTGACCACAAGAAGTTGGCATAGAAGGAAAAGCTCAAAAATATGAAAATGGACAAGGGCAACTCTATTCTGAAGTACTTGACCAAGTTCGCCCAATGTTGGGATGACCTTGGAAGTGTCAGGATTACTATTGCCGAAGATGATCTGGTGAGCCTAGCACTTCTTGGACTTCCCAATAGTTTGCATAGTTACTAGGACTCATTTAATGACAAGGAGAAGCTACTAGAGTTGAAGTGATTGTGGTTCTACTTGGTACATGAAGAGATTCAACGAAACACCAGAGATGGATCCTCATCAAATCATGATGATGAGGAGAATTATGCCTTAGCAGGTAAGGAAAAGAAAGGGAAGGGGAAGCCATGCCATTCAAAATAAGATTCTTGTCAGGGTGGCAAGAAGAAGGACATGTCAAAAATAAAGTGTTTTCACTATCACAAGTTGGGACACTCCCACAAAGTGTCTGCACAAGAAGGCTGATAAGAAGCCCTCGAGAGGAGTGGTAGGTGATGCTCTTGCTTCATAGTTCAAACTAGATTTTACCGTCATCACTTATATGGTGTCATTAATGATGGGTAGTGTGTGGTACCTGGACCCTGGAGCTTCATTCCATATGAACGATAATGAAGAGCCCTTTAGTAACTTCGAGGAGAAGGATCTTTAGATGCATATCGAAATGGGTGATGATGGTAGGTATAGTGCAACCATTATCACTACAGTTACCTTTGAGAGGGAGTCTGGTTCTCCCCTCACTTTGCGAGATGTTATGTATGTTCTGAGTTTGAAGAAGAACTTGATTTTTTTTTGCCATGTTCGAGGATAGAGGATATGATGCAATATTTAGTAAGGGAAAGGCATTCCTTCATCACATAGCCACAAGATAGGTGAAGAGGATAGGGGTTTGAGTGAAGAACCTCTACAAATTAGAGGTAGAAGACTGTGCTTCCTTGAGCACTAAATCAAAGAAGGTGCAGATCCGAGACATGAGTGAGTTGTGGCACAAGAGATTGGGTCACCTGCATCATGGCGCTTTGAAGATATTGCAACAAATTTCTATAGGGCTTTCCAAGGGTACACTAGAGTAGAGAGACACATATAAAGGGTTTACATTGGGGAAGTACAACAAAAACTTATTTCATGACAAAGATAATCAAGCACAAGTGATCCTTTAGCGATTTCACTTAGATATGTGTGGACCATTGCCGACAACATCCATGGCCAAGCACAGGTATTATGTTATATTTGTTGATGGTTTTTCTCGTAAGTGTTGTCTTTTATTCATGCAGAAGAAAGATGAGCCATTCATAAGGTTTTGTGAATTTAAGGAACTTGTCAAGAAATATATTGGTAGGAAAGTTAAAGCTTTTAGAAGCAATAACAGTGGAGAGTATGTTTTGAATGAGTTAAAAAACTTATGTGCATCAGAACACATTCGATGGGAGTTGATAGTACCTCATAATCCAAAACAAAATGGGTTGGTTGAAAGGAAGAACAAGAGTATTGTGGGAGCGACACAGGTGATGTTGCATTATCAAGGCCCACCATTACAATTGTGGGCTGAAGAATGCAACACAATTTCTTATTTGCATAACCGAATCCCTCATTGAATTCTTGATATGAGTACATAGGAAGAGGCTTTTTCAGGGAGGAAACTAGATGTGGCACACTTCAGAATATTTAGTTCATCAATCTACTACCATGTTACCAAACATGCACAGAAAAAGCTAGATCCAACAACAGAGTTGGACATATTTGTGGGGTATATTGATACACTTCACAACTATCGGGTGTACCTTCCAACCAAAAGGATGATAGTGGTTTGAAGAGATGTAAAATTCGATGAAGAGAAGGCCATGATATGTTTCCTTGAGAGGGAGCTTCAGCTACATATGGATGAGGAGCTCTTAGCTCCAAAGGAGGAACCTCAAGATGATGTGGAGTAGCCACATGCAGAGGAGCATGGTGAGGAAACACCCACTCATGAATTCTTCCAGAGATGGGAGAAAGTGCACTAGAGAGGTTGACAGGTTATTGGATGATGCTAGTGAGAATGTGGGAGCACCCACATCACAACACAGGTAGATGAGGTCACCAAAGAGGTATGGTGACTACATGGCTCTGATGAGCAGGAGTGTAGAGATTGAGCCATCCTATTTTGAGGAAGCAATGCATCAACCAGTTTGGGTTAATTCCGTGGTTAAGGAGTATGACTCCATTATTAGGAACAATGTTTGGGAGGTGGTCCCAAGACTGACAGACAAGTTAGTGGTGAGTTGCAGATGGTTTTACAAGGTAAAACAAGCGATTTATAGTAGTGTAGAGAAACACAAGAGTAGGTTTGTGGCCAAAGAGTTCTCTCAGGTGGAGGGGATTGATTACGATGAGAATTTTTCTCACTCATCAATCAGATCCATACTAGCATTGTCAACGCATATGAGATGAAAGATACATCAGATGGATGTAAAGACAACATTCCTCAACGACATGATTGAGTAAGAGGTGCATATTTAGAATCCTAAAGGATTTGGTACCTTGAACAGAGAATCGCATGTGTGAAAACTCAAGTGAGCACTGTATGGACTAAAAAAAGTAGCTCATGCTTAGTACACTAGGATCAATAACAATTTCATCAGATTGGGATTCACCAAAATTGAAGTAGATGAAAAACTTTACCATATTGTGGTTGAAGGTAATTTGTTGATTATTGTTTTATATGTCAACGATTTGATTATGATAGGTGATGATAAGCTGATCAAGTCTTGAGAGGATCTTGCAAGAGAGTTTGAAATGAAGGAATTGGGGCTAGTGCACTACTTTATGGGGATTTAAGTATGGCAGGAAATGGGGAATTGTTTGTCTCTCATGGAAAGTATGCCAACAAGATACTAAAGAAGTTATACGTGAAGAGCAGTAAACCCATGAGGACTCCTCTAGCTTGTAACTAAAGGATGGAGGATTCTACTTCTGGTGGAGTAGTGGAGGCTACTATTTATAGGCAAATTGTGGGTTCATTCATGTATTTGGTGAACACATGACTGGAAATGTGTAATGCAGTTAACCAGCTTAGTCAAGCTATGGTTAAGTCAACAAAAATGGATTGTAAGGTAGCCAAACATTTGTTGAAATACCTCAGAGGCACCATTCAATTTGATCTTTGATAGAGATAGACAGAGGGAGTGAAGCTTCTAGGCTTCACTGATGAAAATTGGGCGAGTCCATCTGACAAGAAAAGCACATTAGGTTGGATCTTCAGTATTGTGTCAATAATTGTTTCTTGGTACAACAAGAAACAAAGATCAGTTGCATTCAGTTTAGCAAAAGCAGAGTACATGACTGCTAGTCAAGCAACTTGTGAGGCTATTTGGATGAGGAATCTTTTTTTTGGTTTGTATGGTTGTCAGATGGATCCAACAATTATTTACTATGACAATCAAAGTTGTATCAAACTCTCTAAGAATCCATTTTTTCATGATCGGTCCAAGCATATTGATATCCTGTATCATCATCTTCGAGATTGTGTGCAGAGGAGAATCATGTTGTTGGAGTATGTTCCTACAAAGGAGAAGGATTCATATATGTTGGCAAAGGCCTTGTGAAGATGAAAATTCAAGTTTCATAGAGGCACGATTGGGGTAGCAGATAATCCATTTCTTGTTGAGAGGGATTGTTAAAATTAGCAACAAGAAATCCTAATTTAATTTGTCCTTGAATTCAATTAAGAATTAAATCGAATTTCTATTCTCATAGCAACTTGTAATATTTAGTTAAATTAATTTGACTTAGTTGGCTTAGTAAATTCAAGTTGGAGGTATATCTAGAGTCATGTAGACTGAATCCTAAATTTTAGGGGTCGAAGTTGAGTTGTTTTGAGTTGTAATTAATTAACTCAGTCTAACTGGGTTAAAGTTATTTAAACTATTTCAATCAGTTGGAGGAACTAGTAGGAGGTCTAGTAGTGGGGATCAACTTTAGTGCAGCTTCACTGATCTAGTAGTTAACTGAATATTCACTCATAAATAACTCATGCATGTCAGTCCAGAGGAAGACCCAAATGATATTAGAGTTCAGGGATAATGTATTATCAACTGTATAATTTTCGGAGATGTACAGATGATGCATGCAATCAATAGAAGGCCTATGAATGGATTGTGTAGTTATGATTGGGGAATTTCCTAATTAAATATGGGCTAATTATCTCAGGAATTGTGCAAGGAAGTAGGGTATTGAAAGGCAACATATTTTCTTAAGTGTTGGTTTGAACTATTTTGTGAAGTAGAGAGTTAGATTGTGCTTGTGCAGGAATTGTTCAAGTTGAACAAGCATTGTATTTTCTTCTCATATATTTTGGTTAATGCAATAAATATGGTCGGGTTTTTAAGGAGTTTCTTTCCCCCGAAAAAATATTATGTTGTGCGATTGAAATTCTTCCCTTTCAGCTTAGTGTTTTCATCGATCAATTTTGGTTTCCACTGATGAGTAGAGTATATTCTTTTCTTATGTTTTAGCATATCACATAAGTTGTTGAATCTACAAGTAAAAATATACAAACTCTTGATAACCTCTTCATTTCATCAAGTGGCCCTTGACAAACACCCACAAAATGTTAGCCATGGAGGAAGTATAAAAATGGTTGAGTCACTTGCACAATTGGTTAGTGGAAAAGAAACTAATATGCTTTCCTTCACTACACAAGTTATCCTTTGTTTCTATCATAATCTTGAATTTAAATGGTAAGCCTAAGGGAAAATTTATCTTTGATGAAGGATCCGATAATGCTAAGGACCTACGCGATGAAGAAGATACCATTAATCACTTCTCTTTTTCTAACCATTCTCACAATATGATGCCTAGCATCCCTGATTTTGATCTAAATATAATTTTAATGTATTATAAATGACTACTTGGATTAACCTAATGTAACACTAACTTTTCATTCGTGTCATAATATATGAAATAGTGAAGATAATAATTAGGGACCTCTATTTAGAGTGGAAATGTTGGTAGCAGTGGAAACATCACGAGAACACATATATAGAGGTTTCACCATTGAGGTATTTGGGGAATTACTTATCTATTACCTTTATTAGAGATACATTCTTTTAGGGCCACCTTACCTTATTGTTTGAAATAGGCTTAGTGGATGACTATAATGAAGTTTTTGAACAATTGGAATTTGGGATTTTTTTTTAATTGGTGATTCTTTTAAACAATTAATTGCTAATGGACTTTGGGAGGAAATCAAAACCCATTTTGCTAATTGGTTGAAGGTTAATCATTTTTCTCATGATGCTCAAGTTACAACTTATTCTCCTTAGCATTCCTATCCAAATATGGTAGCTCCTCAATACCCTACCTTATCCCTCAATGTCACAAATTGACATGGGATAAAATGGTGGGATTTCAACTAAAGGATTTTTTCTACAATCGTCATGAAAAGTATTCTCTAGGATATAAACATTTAAAGGAGTAGATATTATTTATGTCTACTTTTTAGAAAATTTCTTGTGAGGAGGTCAATGATGGAATTCATAAAAAGGCCACTACCACCACTAAGTTATTTTCTCCTACCAATAGGGTGAAGAACACCAAATCTTCCTAAATTCTTGATTAGTATTTCTTCTCCTTGTACATTAAATGTGTTCAATTATATAATTTTTTGGAAGGTCAATACACTAATAGATAGTGGAAACACCCACAATTTAATTCAACATTTTGTTTCCCAATTGCTATATCAATGATATTAACAAATTTGAAATTATGATAGCTGTTGGTGGATATTGGAAATGTCTTTCCCAATGTGAAAATGACAAAATTGAAATGGGTGAGTATTCCTTGAAATCACACATATTTTCCATTGATATGGGCGATTGTGATATTTTGTTTGGGTGATGAATTACTACAAACATTAGGCCCCATTACCATTGACTTCCTAGGTTTATGCATATATTTTTATAAGGATTACAATTCCTACATGCTCAAAAGTATCAAAGTAAGCTCTCCATAAATATTCACCCCTTAGAATATTGAAATCTTATAAAAAGTGTTCGTTCTAGAATTATTGTACAATTCCAGGTTACTAAAAGTTTAAGGACGTTTCTCATCCATTTCATCAATATTTGTAATTAGCATTTTGTTAACACCAACAAATGTTTCATCATCCAAAGGATTACCAACTTCACTTAATGAGCATGATCATAAGAGTCCAATATTTCCAACTGTTATACCATCTAATGTGTGGCTATGTCATCATTTTTCTTCCCAAAGAAGTGAAATTGATAAGACGTTACAAGAGTTATTAGCAACCAATATCATTTGTCCTAATACTACTCTCTAATTTTATCAATTTTTTTATAGCCCCTAAAAAGAAAGGCACTTGATGCATGCGTCATGATTTTCACACCCTTTTTATTGTTATGGATAAATTTCCATTCTAGTCATTGTCTGATATTGAAATTGAGCTATTTGGAGAATTGTTTTTCACCAAAATTGATCTTCCATTTGGTTATCGTCATTTTCTTGTGGAGGAATCCAATACTTTGAAAACCTCCTTTTCAAACTCATGATGGTCATTATGATTTCTTGGTGACACCAATCAGCATTTACAATGCACATTCCATATATAAAATCCTAGTGAACCACATATTTCAGCCCTTTTTTCATTTTCTTCTATTAGTCATTCTTTATAATAGCATAGTTTATAGCAAAAATTCGGTAGCTCATGTGCCACATGTCTAGAAAATATCACAACTCCACAATCACCAATTATTCCTCAATCATTCTAAATGTTCTTTCTCCTTCTAAAATTTCATATCGAGAACATATTGTTAGTGAGGGAGGTGTGCATGTGGATCACAATCAAATTAGTGTCATGAAATATTGGCCTTATTCCAAGAACCCTAAAAATTTTCACCTTTTTCTTGGTGTCACGTGTTAATATTGGAATTTTCTCCAAAAATGTGGTAAAATTGCTATTTCTTTCACTTACTTGCTCTAAAAGAGTGCCTTTAGTTGGAATGATGAAAATAAAAGGGAGTTATAGAATTTAAAAGATGCAATCTGCACCATGCCAATTCATGCCCTACCTAACATTAGTAGGACTCTTTCCTTGGAAATTGATGCCTTAGACAAAGGAATTGGGGTTGTGCCATTGTAAGAGGGATGCATGATTTCTTCATTATTAAGAAATAATGTGATAGAAACTTTATAAAATCCAACTACTAGATGAAAACATTTGCTAATATTCATATATTTGATATGTAGCATTATTTCTTGATCGAGTGTCATTATCTAGATTAAATAAAACCATTGCAGCTTGAAATATTTCTTGCGATAGAAGCTCTTCTCCCTAGAATAACAAAACTAGGTCACCAAAATATGATATTATGTCTATGTGATTATCTAAGAAAAAGGTAAGGAAAATGTGATGGTTGGTTCTCTCCCTACAAACCATGATAAGAAACGGTTAGTATATACATTATCTTTCTTAATGTATATTTAGCTGTAAGGGGTAGGTAAATAACGATTTGAATATTCAAATATCATAAGCATGTTTCACTAGCTACAAGCTAATCCATAAGTAAATTTAGCTTTCACATGGAATGTAGTTGACGTCTATTGTAAAGGCCTTATTGTTTTGATTCAAGATTAAATCCAAAGTGTTATATGAATTACGCTACTTTTCCACTCTAGCTCGTTGTATTTAAAAGGAAATGATTGAATTGGGATTTCATTCTTTTGGGAAGGTATGAAAAAGGACATTTGCATATTTGTGGTAGAATTTGATACGTAGAAAGGAAGTACATTTGAAATATTAAAACCTCTAGGAGTCCTACAACCCTTACACATTCCTACAATTATGTGAGGTGGCACTTATATGGCTTTCATTGTGGATTTACCAAAATAAGGAAAACATTATGGATAATGGTGCTACACGAACCTTACAACCCTTAGAATTCAACCTCTTCAAGGGGGAAACCTCATTTACATTACACAAATGAACAATTAATAGATGATAAAAATGACTAAACCTCCCTTCTATATATAGGAGTCTAAGGGGTCATAATATAATCAAGTCAACATAACAATAATAACATAAGGGCACAATAATAACAATAGTGGGTTTCTATGGGGTACACTAATAACAATATGGGGACAATAAGGGAACAATACTAAGAATAAGGGATACAATGGCAATAGTAATGGGGGAATCACTAGTATTATAGGGACCTAACATGCCCCTCTCCTTCCAAAAAGAATTGTCCTCAACACTTGAGTAGTTCTAGATGCTTATGTATAAATTATCATCATCCCATGTGGAATCTTCAGCGGATAAGTTCTTCCACTTGATGAGATACTCCGAAATTGATTGATTTTGTAGCTGTCGAGTTCTTGTTTCTGTGAATGCTTCCAATTCCAATATGATTTTTCCTTCCTAGTCAAGTTCTGGCAATATTGTTTGAACTCGGAGCTTGTAACCTATAACCTTCTCTAAACATGAAACATGGAAAACTAAGTGCACTTGGGAAGCTACAGGAAGCTTCAATTTGTATGCCATAGTACCAATCTTTTGCAACACCTTGTACGGAACATAATACTTTGGTGATAAGTTATTATCCTTCTTAGCTTGCTTGAGGGACATTTGTTTATATGGTTGTAGCCATAGGAATACCTAGTCACCTACATCAAAACTTCTTTCGCTGCGATGTTGATCTGTCTATTGTTTCATTCTATTCTGCGCCAATGTGAGGTTATCCTTTAAGAGTTGGAGAACTTGTTGTTGATGCTCGATCTAATGTTCCACTGCTTGAACCTTAGAATTTTCTCTTAAATATGATGTGATGGATGGTAGATGATATCCATAAAGTGACATAAATGGGGTCAATTTTCTTGCAGTATGGAAGGAAGTGTTATACCACCATTTAGCCAGAAGCAACCATTTGACCCATTGTGTCTATTTATCAGATACAAAGCAACAGAGATATCCTTCCAAACATTTGTTTACTATCTCAGTTTTCCCATCAGATTGAGGATGATAAGATGAGCTATGAGCTAACTGAGCACTGAGACAAGAAATTAATTTTGTCCAAAAATTTCCAATAAAAATGGGATCTCCGTTGCTTACAATAATCATTGGGTTTCCATGTAGCTTTTGAATTGTTTCCATAAATGCAGTAGAAACCATACTGGCTTTAAATGGATGAAATAATGCACCAAAGTGTGCATACTTGGTAAGTCTATCAACTACCACCATGATGACATTCTTTCCTTCGGACTTGGGTAAACCTGTGATAAAATCCATTGAAACCTCCTCCGAACATTGGCTTGGAATGGAAAAAGGTTGTAATAGACCTGGGGTCTTAATTGTTTCAACTTTATTTTGTTGGCAAACCAAACATTCTGCCACAAACTTTTGAATATCCAATTTAAGGCCATCCCAAAAAAATTCCTTCTTAACCCTGTGGTAATTTTTTAGAAATCCTGAGTGCTCTCCTAAGGGAGAAGTGTGCAATTCCATAATAATATTTTGTTTGAGTTGGGAATTATTACATAGGTATAAGCGATCTTTGTACCATAGAGAATCATTTTTCCAACTAAATGTATCAAATGTACTAGGATCTTGTTGTAACTTTTGAATGAGTGCCCACACTTCTTTGTCATTCTTCCATTCATCCCTTGCTTCATTTATCCAATCTAGTTGGATAATAGAAATGGCGCACAACAGTACCTCCACATCCTCACACTTTCTTGGGAGTGCATTTGCCACAACATTTTTCTTCCCTTTTTTGTAGATGATTTCAAAGTCATAACCCAACATCTTTGTGACCCATTTTTGTTTCTCTTCAGAGGATAATCTTTGTTCTAAAATGTATTGAAGACTATCATGATCCGTTTTTACCTTGAAGTGTGTTCCCATTAGGTAGGGTCGTCATTTCTTAAGTGCATGTAGTATAGCCAACATTTCCTTGTCATAAATAGCTTTGTGTAAATACTTTCCTTTGATTAGATGGTTTTCAAAAGCAATGGGTCTTTCATGTTGCATTAAAATAGCACCAGTTCCATTTCCTAAAGCATCAAATTCCACAATAAAGGTTTTTGTGAAGTTCGGCGTAGCTAAGACCGGTGCTTGGCACATTACCTCTTTAAGATGTTCGAAGGCCTTTGTTGCTTCTGGAGTCCATGAAAATGCATCTTTCTTCAATAATGTTGATAGAGCTGCTGATATTATCCCATAATTCTTATTAAACTTGCGATAATACCCTATCAATTCAAGAAATCTTCGCAAATGGTTTATGGATGTGGGGATTTTCCATTCCTTAATGGCTTTAATTTTGCTAGGGTCTACCTTAACACCTTCATGAGATACAATATGACCCAGATATTCCACCTCTTGTACTCCAAAGAAACATTTGGATCTTTTTTCATATAATTGTTTCTTCTCCAGTAATTGGAACACCCTGTCAACATGTTCAACATGATCCTTCCAAGACTTGTTGTAGATTACTATATCATCCAAAAATACTAACACAAATTTTCTAAGG
>APFE030292095.1:38424-50056 GCA_000404065.3 Pinus taeda | reverse complement strand
TTTCTTCAATAATGTTGTTAGAGGTGCTGCTATTCTCCCATAATTCTTAACAAACTTGCAATAATACCCTGTCAACTTGAGAAATCCTCGTAGATGCTTTATGGATGTGGGGATTTTCAATTCCTTAATTGTTTTAATTTTGCGAGGGTCTACCTTAACACCTTCATGAGATACAATATGAACTAGATATTCCACCTCTTGTACTCCAAAGAAAAATTTGGAGATTTTTGCATATAATTGTTTCTCCTCCAATAGTTTGAGAACCATGTCAACATGTTGGACATGATCCTTTCAAGACTTGCTGTAGATTAGTATATCATCAAAAAATACTAACACAAATTTTCTAAGGAAGGTTTGAAAATGGAATTCATCAAACCCTGAAATGTAGAAGGTGCATTAGTAAGGCCAAAAGGCATGACCAAAAATTCATAATGACCCTCATGAGTTCTAAATGTTGTTTTTGGAATGTATTCAATCTTTATTCTGATTTGATGATATCCCAAATGAAGATCCAACTTGGTGAAGTAAATTGATCCATGCAATTCATCCAATAATTCATTAATGACTGGAATGGGAAATTTATCTTTAATAGTGAGCTTGTTGAGCTCCCTATAATCTGGACACATGTGCCATGATCCATACTTCTTGTGCACCAATACTACAGGAGTAGAGAAATAACTTTGACTAGGTTGAATTATACCAGCCTCTAGCATTTCTGCAACCATATGTTAAATTTCACTCTTTTGGACATAGTGATATCTGTCTTGCTTGATGTTTGGAGGAACACTTCCTGGACTCAAGTGAATAGCATGATCATGATCATGAATAGGTGGGAGGCCTTTGTGAGTCTCAAATACCTTGGAATGATTGTCCAAGAATTTTTTGAGATCTGGAGACATAGATGATTTCGATGTGGGAAACCCTAGCGAACATAATTGTGCAATAACACCTCGTTGTTACTTATTTAGAAGATTCTTCATACTGTTAGAGTTGATTATATTTCCCGGTTTGCCTACAATTCCCCTTAATTTAACTTCCTTTCCTTCCACACAAAATTTCATGAAAAGTTCTTGAATATTGAAAGCTATTGTACCCAAGAATTGTAGCCATTGGACTCCTAGTACAACATCAACACCACCCACTGGAATGGAAAGAATTGGGCTATTCAATACATATTCTCCCATGGATAGCTTGATATTATGGCACTTTCCAGAGCAATTTATGGATCATTGACTTGCAACCATCACTTGATGCTCTCATACTCGATATAGGAAGCAATTCAATTCCTTGGCTACCTTACAATGAATAAAATTATGGGTACTTCCTAAATCAATCAAAACTATTACCTTTTTCTTCTTGATATGTCATTTTATCTTGATATTTTGAGGAGTGGTAATTCCAGCCAATGCATTACAAGAGATGGTCGGATTAATTTCTTCTTTATCTAGGGTTTGTTCCTAGAGTACATCCTCTTCTTTTGACATTTCTTGTTCCTTTTCTTCCTCCTCTTCACAATTTATGTAGAATAATTTCTTCTCAGCACACTTATGACCTTTAGTGTATTTTCTATCACAACTATAAAAAAGCCCTTTTGCTCTTTTTTCTTCCAATTGTTGTGGTGTCAACCTTGTAGGTTGTGGAAGGCTAGGGGAAAAAACACTTCCATCTTTATAGTTATGAGTGTTAGGCTTCCTGGTTGCCATAATTTTGCTTTCCATTTTTCTTGCTAACTTGAATTTCTTCTCCAATGAATCAGGTTTCCAAAGGCGAACCCCATGTTGGATATTATCCTTTAAATTCCCTATGAACATATCAATCCTATGCTCCTCTGGAATATCTTTTACCCTTATGATCAATTTTTGGAAGTCCTCAATGTGCTCCATCATTGAACCGTTTTGTTTGAGATTTATCAATTGGCTAAAAAAGGTGTTTCTTTTTGTATCCTCATAATGTTCTATCATTTCTTTTGTAAAAATTTCCCAAGTGACAATTCGTTTACGAGAGAAAAGCCATCGATACCATACAAACTGATTTGGTTCCAAATATAAAGTTTCAATACGTACCTTTTGTGGGTTTTGCACATTATGGAGATCAAAAAATTTCTCCATCTGTAGTATCGATGTTCTAGGATTCTTGCCATCAAAATTCCTCATATCAATTTTTGGAACATGGTGGGTTTTCAATCCAACATTAGAGTCTATGAAATCATGATTAACATTTCTTTTGTTCTCATCAAGAGTTTCCTTTCCTACCGTTTCACCATTAGTAACCATTTCTTGTAGCAACTTATTCAAATTATCTTTAATTCTTCCATCTTAGCATCCATGCCATTCATCTTAGCTTCCATGCCATCCATCTTGGCTTCAATTACCTTTTGTGAGAGTGAAATTTGTTGAACTTGGTCTTGTAATTTTTATATATCATGTTGCATTTCTTCAAACTAATTTTTCTAACCAATCTTATGCAAAATTAAAATTAAAAAAAAACTACACACATTTTTTTCACTTTGTAAGAGTTTGATATTGAATCTGTTGTATCTTTGTAACTATGGATCTCGAATATCTGAAATCATGTCCTGCAGTAGCCATTTGAGTCCTCTTTCTAACCCTACAAGTTTGATCAAGATTGGATTCTCCAAGGAATAGTTATGCCAAAACTCTCACGCTGACCTGATTATAGCCTAGTTCAGTAGAGTGAACTTGTGTGAAGTTCCACATGTCATTGTTTTGACCTTAGTACCTGAAACTGATATACATAAAACTACAAGTCGTCCTCTTTTTGAAAATTTTTATGAAAGTTCAATTTGATGCTCAAAACAAATGTTATGACAATTTTCCCTAGGTCACCTGTTTGGAATGTAATTTGGGAGTCTACAAAAACCCTAACTTCCTTAGATCATATCTCCAAAAATATAGCGTGATAAGCTATGAAATTCAGACCTGAAGTTTAGAACAATTTCGCATCACATCGGTTTTTTTTTTAGCTTCTAAAACATCGTAGAAAAAAATTATAGCCAAAATTCCACGATGACCTATTTGGAGCAGCGAAACCCTAGAATCCAAAGCTCTGATACCAAATGTTAGGAAACCAGCTTACAAAAGGATAGAAAAGATAGATCAACACATTAGAATTCAGCCTCTTCAAGGGGGAAACCTCCTTTAGATTACACAAATGAACAATTCTTGGATGATACAAATGACTAAACCTCCCTTCTATATATAGGAGTCTAAGGGGTCATAATATAATCAAGGCAACATAACAATAATAACATAAGGGCACAATAATAACAATAGTGAGTTTCTATGGGGCACACTAATAACAATATGGGGACAATACGGGAACAATAATAACAATAAGCGATACAATGACAATAGTAATGGGGAATCACTAGTATTATGGGACCTAACACTTACCTATTGTAGTTGTAGGTTTTAATACTGTACATAAATTACCTGCATATGAATTCTAAGAACAGAAAACAAACAATGTGAGAGCATAACACATAAATCACATATACACAGAGATTTTCCCCTAGATCCCAAAACTGAGACTACTAGTTTGATTTTTCATTATGTTCCTTTCAATGTTACGATACATATTTATACATGTCGAAGCATCCAATACCTGGACTGAAAACCATCACATCCAAAACCATGGATTGAAAACCATCACGTCAAAAACCATGGACAAAAGAACATGTGCAAAAACCATGCACAAAACCATAGGTAGGTCCACCCAACAAAAGATAAATTTCCTAGGGCACTTCCCTAGACCCTGTCGAAGGGGGCTACTGGCTACGCAATAAACAAAACGAAGGGGGTCTCCACCCCTCCTCTAACCCCTAGGTTAACTACGTGGGTTAGTCATGGAAAGAATATAACACAACCCAATATTCTCCCACTTGTTGTTTTCTTTCCACAGGGGGCCATAATAGAGCTTAGTAATTTATCCAGCCCTACAATGCCCATTTTTCTCTACAACAAGAGAACTTCTCAAAGCTCACAGATTTTGTCAATGGTCATCCACCTTGCAAACTGTCTTTACCATTTGTCTATTCTCGCCCATCGTACCCTACAAAAGGGCTTTCCAGTATGCATCACACTTTTTACACTGAGCAAGTGAGATGCATCACACCCTCTGCACTGGGCAATCTATATGGTCCAGTTTTGACCAGTTCTTAGCAGGTTTCTGTGGAGAACTTCTAGGAGATGATGTAATCAGTTGACCTTGTTCCTTTAGGGCATGAAACAACGATTTTAGGGACTCAGAAGCCCTTGGTTTATGGACATATGTGATTGGGGTTGCAGTGCCCAAATATGTCTATAACATGCATGTTACCTAGTCAACAGGTCACCTTCATCAGCGTTGGAGGATAAGACTCCACAAGAGGTATGGACTGGTAAGAAACCCTCTCTTTCACATCTAAGGGTATTTGTATGTGATGAATATGTACATGTTCCAAAGGAGAAAAGAACCAAGTTGGATAGTAAATCTGAAAAGTGCATCTTTATTGGGTATAAGGATTTTTTAAAGGGTTATAAGCTTTGGAACCCAGTAACAAGGAAGGTTGTGTACAACCGAGATGTGGTGTTCAGAGAGGTGAAAGATGTTATTAAACATGAAATCCAACCAAAGGAACTTGAGAAGATAGAGTTTGAGCTAAAGAAGGAAGAATCAGACTCTATAGCAGAGGAGGAATCAGAAGATTAAGAGCCACAAACTCTGGTTGTGAAAATATCAGTTCGAGAAAGAAGGTAGCCAGAAAGGTATAGTCCATCTGCTTTCTGTTCAAATTTTGCATTGTCTGTTACTGATGATGATCCCAGAACTGTGAAGAAGGCAATAGATTCAGAGGATGGAAAACTCTGGAAAGAGGCCATGGTTGATGAAATGGCATCTTTGCACAAAAATGAGGCTTGGGATCTGGTGGAGTTGTCGGTTGGAAGGAAACCCATTGGCATCAAATGGGTGTTCAAGAAGAAGACAAATGTAGAAGGAAAAGTGGAGAAATACAAAGCTCAATTGGTAGCAAAAGGTTATTCCCAGGTGCCGGGAATTGATTTTGGTGATATTTTTTCTCCTATTGCTAAGGTAACTTCTATTAGATTACTTTTATCTATTGCTGTTGCTTTTGATTTTGAGGTAGAACAGATGGATGTGAAGACAACATTTCTTCACGGGGATCTGGAAGAGGAAATATACATGAAGCAATCTGAAGGCTTTGTGGTGAAGGGTAAGAAAGAATTGGTATGCAAGTTAAAGAAGTCTATGTATGGGTTAAAGCAGTTACCAAGGATGTGGTATCAGAAGTTTGATACATTTATACGGGGACTTGGCTTCACCAGAAGAAAAGTAGATCATTGTGTGTATTTTAAATTAATTGGTGACCGTGTTATTTATCTGGTCTTGTATGTGGATGATATGTTGCTGGTTGGAAATGACAAAGAAATTATCTAGGATTTTAAGACCCAATTGTCCTCCAAATTCGACATGAAAGATCTTGGTGCCGCAAACTATATTTTGGGCATGGAAATTAAAAGAGATCGTAGAAAGAGAAAGCTCTAGATAAACCAAAGGAAGTATGTCGAGACAATACTGTAGAGGTTTAATATGCAGGATAGTAAACCAGTGAAGGTTCCTATTCCTGTAGGTGTGAAGTTATTTGTTGAACTGTGTCCCAAGACATAAGAAGAGGAAGAGGACATGTCCCGTGTTCCATATGCAAGTGTAGTTGGTAGCCTGATGTATGCAATGGTCCATACTATACCAGACATTACACATGCAGTGGGAGTATTGAGCAGGTTTATGTCAAAACTAGGGAAGGAGCACTGGACAACGATGAAGTGGGTTTTCAGGTATTTACATGGCACTAGTGATTATGGTTTGTGCTACCAAGGAAGATCAGGATTGGACATAATGTTGGATACTTGTGGCTTTGTTGATGCATATTGGGCTGGAGATCTCGATTAGAGAAGATCTACAAGTGGGTATGTGTTTAACCTATTTGGAGGTGTAGTAAGCTGGATGAGTAAGAAACAATCTGTAGTGGCACTATCAACTACAGAGGCAGAATACATGGCAACCACTCATGCAAGCAAGGAAGCAGTTTGGTTGCAGAGATTGTGTTCAAGTATGGGGTTAGTACAGGGAGCTATAAGGATAGACAGTGATAGCCAAAGAGCAATTTTCTTGGCAAAGAAACCCGCATATCATTCAAAGACAAAGTACATTGATGTTCAGTATCACTTTATGAGGGATATGATAGAAGACAAAAAGGTGTTGCTGGTAAAGGTGGACACTTTGAAGAATACTGCAGATGCATTGAAAAAATCTGTGAGCTCTAAGAAGTTCTCTTGGTGGAGAGAGACAATGGGCATTTTAGGGCTGGAAAAATGACTAATCTCTCTTGTGGCCCCCTATGGAAAGAAAACAACAAGTGGGAGAATGTTGGGTTGTGTTATATTATTTCCACAACTAGCCCACGTAGTTAACTGGGGGTTAGAGGGGAGGGAGGTCATAGGGGGTTTGAGGTGTACCTGTAACCCCACTTTATGGGGTCCAGGGCAGCGCCCCAGAAAATTTTGGTTTTGGACCTTATGTTAGGTTGGGTGGACCCACCTATGGTTTTGTGCATGATTTTTGCACATGTTTTTTGGACGCGATGGTTTTTGGTCGATGGTATTGGATGCTTCGGCATGCATAAATATGTATTATAACATTGAAAGGAACATAATGAAAAATCAAGCTGGTAGTCCCGATTTTGAGATCTGGGGGAAATCTCCATGTATATGTGTTTTATGTGTTATGCTCTCGCATCGTTTATTTTCTGTGTTTTAGAATTCATATGCAGGTAATTTCTGTACGGGGTTAAAACCTACACTTTGAACATGCACTATTGTTTCATCCAAAGTTATCTAATTGAGAAGCTGAGCCTGAAAGCTATATTTTTCATAAGCAGAGCACTAATGTATTAAGTACTATTATCTTTATGTTATCGTTATATATTACTAAATCAGAGAGTGAATCTCTTATGCGTTATCTCGTTATGTAAATGCTTTGAAAACAATCAGTCATTATCAATATTGATCTGCAGAATTGAATGATTTGTGAATATGTATGAGATAGCGAGATATTTTATGTGATTGAGTTTTAACTAACTAAATTAATTAACTATTTAATTAATTTTGTTTATCATATATGCTTTCTTTTCATCAAAGTATTGAATGATCTATATTGTTATATACTTTGTGAAATCTTTCTTTGAATCACATAAAAAGATATATTATCCTATGAAATAAGTAGAATAAGTTTATTTAGTAATTTTATCATTAGCTATAAAATCATTTCATTAGTTTCATTGTGTTACTATATTAAATCTCTTTAAAATGGGAAACTGGTCTCTTTATACCTAGTCAGACCCACCAATTTCAACGGAAATGGAGATGCTTTAAGCCCCTGACCGGTTGGTGTTCCCCGATGTTGAGGCAGTCAAGTTCCAACCCTAAACAATGTGAAAGTAGAGATCATGGATTGAATTAGATAATGAATCATGATGTTTAGAAGTTATTTTTTTTCCTTATTTCACTTTGGTGGTCATCATCAATTTCCTAGTTGAGTGTTACCACTCTTGGGTAGGAGGGTACTAATGGAGAATTCTAATAAGGGTAATATGCCCTTGTAATTTCCATACATAACATACTCCACCTAGCCCATCTCTATTGTCCTTTCTTTTGGGTTGGATGTTAAATTTATCCCAAAAAACGGTCATGTTTTGTAATTCCACAAAAATAAGGAGGTTAAATGCTCAAGGTTGATGCAATGTTATAAAAAAGAAAGAGAAAATTAAGCTCTACCCCCTTGCCCCAAGTCCTATGCAATGGAACACAACTAGGAAGGATTAAGCTAAACTATTAGAAACCCCTATGCAATGAAATGCATATACAAGAAAAAGGGGCTTTGTGAAACAAAGTAAAAGAAAATAAAACAAGAAATAAAAAAATTACCTCAGAAAGGGTAACTTAATACATAAGCACTCTCTCTACAAAGGTTCTTTAATATCTTGTGGAACTTGCATCTCAATACTACCATCCAATGAATTTACTTCAAACCATACCATATGTCATTTGCACTTACTACTTGATGGGTTTCTTGGGACATACTCCTCTTGGGTATAGGTACAACTAATAGGGATTAATGATGATCACCCATACCTAAAGTTGGAAAATGCATAAATTTGTGAACCAATGAGAAGTATGAAGATGATATCTAATAGATTTTTACATTGGACATGACTCCCTTTCTATGTTGCATTGAATCTTGTATAAATGCCCAATGGTCACATTTGGATACTTTGAGCCCATCCTTGGATGATGTACTTACATGGACATGATAAGCCTTGGGTCGTTTGGAGGGTATGAGTCTTTTCCCGCACTTGATTGAGGACATTGCACCTTTTGGTCAAAATTTTCAATTTGAGACCATTTCACACCCCTTCACATGATTATTTTAAGGAAACCAACTTTAGAAATAATGATATTTTGACATAATATGCATAATTCCACCATATCAATCCCATTAGATGGAGAATGACCACAAGATTTTCAAAATTTGGTTGTAATAAAAATTCACAGTTATGGTGCTTTTAAAATATGTCACAAGAAGGTATGCTTGGGGTAGCTCAATTGGCAATGACCGTGGAAATGAAGTCTCACCGAACCAAAAGTATTGGGTTCAAATCTTGTGCTATCCCCCCTGACTAGGGTGAGAATTTTTACATGATGAAGATGTAGTCCTACGAAACTTACAAAAAAAAATGTGTCACAAGAAGATTAAAGTGATTTTTTGGCCACTTGTGAGACAATTTTGGAGGATATAGTTAAGGATTTTGAGGTCATTCCACATGTTGAAGAGGATGACTTGACATTTGAGGAGAGTTACTTGATTTGGAGAATATCTTTGGGGTTTTGATGTGATATTTTATTGTTGTATAGTTGGAAACAAGATAGATCATCATTAAATAGTCAATTTAGGGTAGTAACTCTTGTGAGATGTCGTGTATTGCATGTGCATGCTACAAATTCTTAACTTCCATAGATTTTCTAACATGCTTCTACAAAAATGAAATTACATTACTAGACTTCATAAACCCAAACCCCAGTCACTCTTAGCGATGATTCATATACTTGTACACTTGATCATGTTAATGGAAATCTTGTTGACACCAAGAGATCTCTTTTCATGATTGTGGAAAACCTTGTTTATATATATCACAACTCCCTATTGTTGAAAGATTTGATTAAACAACTAGCTATGAATTGAAATTTGCATTGCATAAAACTAAGGCAAACTTGTGGGAAATTAAAACATATTAACATAAAATTAAAACACACACATTCAAAATATTCTAAAACTTATAATTTCAAGTCTAATGTATGGATCCTCTCAAAGTGATACCATTAGTGATCTAGTCTTGTGCTAACACATATTTTACTCTATCTTTAGACTATAACAATGAGTGGGATTTAAGCCTACAATTAAATAACTTATTATTGCAACCAAGCATTCTACATGAAATGAAACAAGTGAAAATCGAGAAAGAAATTAATGTTGATGAATGGAAGTGGGAAAAATTGAAACAACAACATAGATTTATATTATATACAAAGGGATGAGATAACACCTCCCCATGGAGTGGGGCCCCTCAAGAGGTTTGACCCATGTATCCTGTTAGCGTTTGACATTTCACCTCAGGCTGAGAAAGGCAAATATCAAAGCTACATCAAACCATTCAGCCTCGTAGCTAGCCCTACGGGGCAGGAGAAGGCTCTCTCCGGTCAATCTCAGTAAAATTTTCAATTAGGGAGATGACCAACAAAGTAACACTGATATTAGGCTCGTAAACTGATAAAAGAATTTGATTTTGGGATTTTTGGGTTTTTGGTGGCAAGTTGAGGAGAGGGCAAATTTGGCTGCGGGGATGGGACACAGTTTCTGCAAGGGAGTCTTTGGGGCGAGTTAGGAGGCCGTGCTGATGTCTTTGACTGAAGTGAATGGTCAGGAATGAAAGAGAGAAGGCTAAAGAGAGCAAACAATGAATTTGAATTCTCTTTAAACAGTAGAAAACATCAAAATTAAACAAACTTAAAAGCAGAGCATGACAAGCATGAATTCTTACTTTATCACTTCATTTGTTTAATATGTAGAAGTATAGAAGGAAAATGAAACACATAAAAAAGCTTAAAATGACTGAAGAAACACACCATCAACACATGATTCCACAAGAATCCCAAAGATGACTGCAAAACCCTGGTCTTCCTTGCCAAAAATTGCAGAGATACAAAAGATAATACAATGAGCTACTCCTCTCTCAAGAGTCCAACCTTCCAACCTCTGAAAATGACTAAGAAAATACATAATATAGGCAAGCTAACACCTTTCCTTGCCTCTAAGGGTCGAGCTCACTATCCTAGGAGCAGTTTGAACAACTTCTAAACTAAGCACTACAAAATAGGCAGTCAAAACAACTTGCCTCTATAAACTTGGAAATCAGTTCATGCATTCAATTTTTACCCTTTAAATGAATGAATCTTCTAGAAGTGTTAAACAAGAGTAAAAGTGTCTTAGAGTTGCCATAATTACATCAAAGATAATCATATTTCACCCCAAAAATTCAAACTGGAGCCAAACTGCGTTTTCTGGGCTGAACTGGTCAAATCTGGCAAAATTTCCTCAACGGGTCGCACACCTTTTCTCAACGGGTCTCGCACTTTTGCAGCTCTGTTTGGAGGCCTTCCCGGTGTCAGAATTGAGCAAAAGTGGGCTTGTTGGAAAGGTCTGTGAGTCTACTTTCCAACCCAACTAGAATTTTTGAATTTGGAGGTCATTTGCCTTGTCAAAACTTAATTCTCCCAAGACTGGTTTCTGCAACTCAGAAAGGGGGCAGAAAGTCAAATTTTTCATGTATTTTGACCTTTTGGAGGCCCAAAACTTGATGAAATTTCTTAGTAATGGATGAGCAAGTTTAAATTTTCATGAAAAATCCAGATATTCCGAGTTTTTGCAAAATGGAGCTACGATGACAAAGGGTCTCACCGGGGGTGAGACCCGTTGAGAAGCCAAAACCTGTAAATTGCACAAAAAATTCACAAATGACAAAATTTTCTCCAAATTTCTTGAAATTTGGGCTGGGAGTCCCCAATCAAGTACCATGCTCAGTCAAAGAGGTTTTGGCCAAAATTTGGAGTGGATCGGGCGTTTTCCTTCGTTTTTTGTGCTTTGGCCAACCGTCCTTGGAGCACCTTCGTTTTTGCCTTGTAAAATCCACCCCTGCAAATCAGTCAAAGAGGTGAGCTCCTCTCTCTTATGATGACCACCTTTTTCACCTCTATGTGACCTCCTCTATACCTCAACCTCTGACACTGATGCTTGGTCATCACTCTGCTCATATGTTTCGGTTTCTGACATGTTTGAAGAGCAGAGTGGAAAAAATGTACTGCTGTTTCTACCTGTAAAAAGTACTGAATTCTATGTTGCTTCAAGGGGACAAGAACATGAGGGAAATGTTAGGGGAGGGACCTTTGTACAAGGAATTGGGAATATATAAATATAACAGGGAATTTAAGGAAAACATTGC
>APFE030292095.1:0-38414 GCA_000404065.3 Pinus taeda | reverse complement strand
TTCACAAGCTCACGGAGATTGACTGAAGCAGCGTTTATCTACTTCCTCTTATGCAAAGCAAAAGCGTTTCGAAGGCTACCTGGCATAATCTTCAGGCTCCGTCTAAGACTTATGAAACTAACACATTAATCCACAAACAAGTTTGTTCTCCCCAGTATGGTTGCCAATATGTTAGCGCTTGAAATTTCACCTCAGGCTGAGAAAGGGAAACCTCAAGGCAACATCAAACCATTTAGCCTCGTAGCTAGCCCTACGGGGCAGGAGAAGGCTCTCTCCAGTCAATCTCAGTAAAATCACCAATGGATGAGATGACCAATAGGGTAACACTGATTTTAGGCTAGTAAACTGATTTAAGAGTTTATTTTTGGGTTTTTAGGGTTTTTGGTGGCAAATTGAGGAGAGGGAAAATTTGGCTGCGGGGATGGGACATAGTTTCTGCAAGGGAGTCTTTGGGGCGAGGTAGGAGGCCGTGCTGATGTCTTTGACTGAAGTGAATGGTCAGGAATGAAAGAGAGAAGGCTAAAGAGAGCAAACAATGAATTTGAATTCTCTTTAAACAGTAGAAAACATCAAAATTAAACAAACTTAAAAGCAGAGCATGACAAGCATGAATTCTTATTTTATCACTTCATTTGTTTAATATGCAGAAGTATAGAAGGAAAATGAAACACCTAACAAAGCTTACAATGACTGAAGAAACACACCATCAACACATGAGTCCACAAGAATCCCAAAGATGACTGCAAAACCCTGGTCTTCCTTGCCAAAAATTGCAGAGATATAAGAGATAATACAATGAGCTGATGCTCTCTCAAGAGTCCAACCCTTCCAACCCCTGAAAATGACTAAGAATATACATAATATAGGCAAGCTAACACCTTTCCTTGCCTCTAGGGGTCGAGCTCATCCTTCTAGGAGCTGTTTCATCCACTTCTAAACTAAGCACTAGAAAATAGGCAGTCAAAACAACTTGCCTCTATAAACTTGGAAACCAGTTCATACATTTAATTTTTACCCTTTACATGAATGAATCTTCTAGAAGTGTTAAACAAGAGTAAAAGTGTCTTAGAGTTTCCATAATTACATCAAAGATAATCATCTTTCACCCCAAAAAGTCAAACTGGAGCCAAACTGCATTTTCTGGGCTGAACTGGTCAAATCTGGCAACATTTCCTCAACGGGTCGCACACCTTTTCTCAACGGGTCGCACACCTTTGCATCTCTGTTTGGAGGCCTTCCCGGTGTCAGAAGTAAGAAAAAGTGGGCTTGTTGGAAATACCTATGAGTCTACTTTGCATCCCAACTTGAATTTTGGAATTTGGAGATCATTTTCCCTGTGAAAACTTAATTCTCCCAAGACTGGTTTCTGCAACTCAAAAAAGGGACAGAAAGTCAAATTTTTCATGTATTTTGACCTTCTTGGGGCCCAAAACTTCATGAAATTTCTTAATAATGGATGCGCAAGTGTAACTTTTCATGACAAATCCAGAAATGCTGAGTTTTTGTAAAATGGAGCTACGATGACAAAGGGTCTCACCGAGGGTGAGACCCGTTGAGAAGCCAAAACCTGTAAATTGCACAAAAAATTCACAAATGACAAAATTTTCTCCAAATTTCTTGAAATTTGGGCTGGGAATCCTCAATCAAGTACCATGCTCATTCAAAGAGGATTTCACCAAAATTTGGAGTGGAACGGGCGTTTTCCTTCGTTTTTGTGTTTTGGCCAACCGTCCTTGGAGCACCTTCGTTCTCGCCGGTATTTTTGACATTTCTTTAAAAATATGACACTTGTGCAAAAACTTAAGGATTTTTTTCCTATTTGGAATGTTGTGGACAAAAAACTCTCTTAGTTTCCCAAAATTCATCTTTGATTTCTCTAGAACATTATTTGAGTGCGACTTGTCCCGATGTGTGAAACAAGGAATTTTGTCGAAATGGAGCGAAATGAAGGGAGGGGATAGGGGGTTCTAAATTCTTGGGGAAATTTTTGGGAGTGGGGAGGGATGTTAGGAAGCAGGGGAAAGTGGAATCTCAGAGATTGAGTGAGGGGAAGGGTCCAAAAGGGCAAATCACAGGCCAAACCTAGAAAATTGCTAGGTTGTAGCTAGAAACTAGGGTTTGTGCAAAAATGAGGAATTTGGCGGATCTAAGGGATGGGAAGTGTTTTATAAGGTACTTTAAGGATAGGGAAAGGTGTATGAACATCTGGATACAAGTTTTGCTGATGATTTAACCGTCCAAGAGAAATTGGCTTCAAAACCCTAGGAGAGGGAAATGAACTTGCCAAGGTACAACTGAAGCATGAACAAGATGTAAAATGACTCATTAGACACTGACATGATAATGAAAACCCTATGAATGATGATAGACTCAGCTGAATAGTGACATAGATTGGCATTTGGGCTACTTTAGAAGGAGTTAAAGCAAACCCTAGACCTAATGTCTAGTGACCAAATTTTGCTTGAAGACTCACTGAAATGACAAAATTTGACCTTGACACTTCAAAATCACTTTGTAAGAGTATATTTGATCACCGGAGGAAGGCTGGAAAGACTGACACTAACATACCCAACTATGAAATAAACCCACACACACTATGGGGTGCATAGTAAAACAACATCAATCATGTATATTAACAAAAAATATTACTCTACTAAAAAATTATTGTTACCCCGCTTAGGAATGTGGATGCCATGTTTATGTAGCACAAGAGGGTATCTTTGCACCTAGGAATAAAAATAATAACACTCCTTTACTCCTAGGAGATTTCGTTGTTGGTTACAAACTAAAATTCGAGTGTTGTGATCCATGTGATCCTTAAACAAAATTCATATGCAATGATACCAAATTTAATCACTTTTTGGTCACAACTTTTGAGGTACATGACTATTATACTCTATTATGATCACACAATAATGAGTTAATGAAGCACAAGTTGGTTCAACACCAACTACCTAAATTTGTGAGTTTCCATTAATCATGTGTTGCTTTATCGGCATTGTTACTGCTCAATCTAGCAGGGGTCCTAGGAGGGGATCCTACAGAGCAACTATTGGGTCAAGGGAAACAATGGAGAAATAACACACTATCACCTCATCTAAAGCTCCCTGCTCTTTACGGACTTTCATTGATGGGAGGAGACCCAGTATAAAGATGTATGGAACAATGAGAGGGAAAGGAGTAATTCTTAAGGCCTATTCACAAGAGAGACTCAATTATATGGCTTTCTTGCTCAAGAAGCAAGGTAATATGCTCTTTAAGAAGGGCTACGAGGATTCTTGAGACTTAGGTTTGGGAATATATTTAGCAAAGATGGTTCCTAGCCTGGAAATCCTTATGGAGAATTATTCTTTGTGTGATCTTTGTGGAATTGACATCAATAGGTTGTGGGATCACACAGGACCAAGAAAACCCAAAATTAAGTCAAGGGTGTGGAGTTGATCAACCAATGAGGGGCTTGACCTAATTAGGGAGGAGAAGAGTGTTAGTGTCGGTTAGTCTTGCCAGTCACCAGTGATCAAATGTGCTCTTTCAAGGTTTTTGTTAGGCTCCTAGGTCAAGTTGTTTATGGTTTCAATAGGTCTTCAAATAAAAAACTTTGATCATTGGTTGATGTGTCTAGGTCAGTGCTACTCCCTTCAACATTCATGGTTATCATTATTCATCATGGTCATGTCATTTTTCAAGTGTTACAAGTCATGGATCAGTCAAATAATCACATAGGTCTTGGTCTAGGTCATCACTTGTAATTGTCATCATTATGTCATTTTTAAGATAAAAGCCATGTTTATGGTATTTAGTCCACACATAAGGGAGTTAGCATCTTAGGAGGCATATGTAATAAAGGTAAAGGTACTACTTCAGTTCATAAAAGTATTGCTGCAAAACACCTCACTTTTGGTTTCAAAATGAAGGATGATGTCATGTCATGACATATGCAAAAAAGTGAGTTTAACTCTTATAAGAGACCATACAAGCATTTCTTTCACTTATTCCATAGGAATTAAGAACTAATTAACTATCAAAGGCCATCTTAGTACAACAAGCATTGAAGGACACTCTCAAAAGGTGATTGGCACCCCTTCCAAAGCTCCAAGCTGCGTTTTCAGCCAACGACGCGCGTTTTTTACCCTTCGCTACGTTTTCACTTCTAGAGGCAAAGAATACATCTCCAGAGGTTTTCTATGGCCAATGAAGGTTTCATCAACTGATTGACAGGTTAGTTAAAGCTCTTGCCACCTCTTATCATCATTTATTTCATCTTTTCAGTGGAGAAACCCTTCCACAGTCCCCACGCTATGTTTTTGGTGAGTGAGCTCCATAGTTTGGATTGTAAGAAAATATACCTAGTTCACTACCTATTCTACCCTTCTCCACACCCAAATACACTTCCCACAACCTTTCTTACCCTTCCTCCCTCATTTCCCTAACCCCTAGACCTAACCCTAGTTTCTACGCTGTGTTTTTAGCAGTTTTAGGGTTGGGATTGTGTTTAAATTTCCTACACTAATTCCTACCCTCTCTTTATCATTTTCCACCTCCCTAAGTTTCCTAACACACCTCCCTACCTCCCCAATTTTTCTTACCCACATATCTTCTCCCTAACTGCTTCATCCCCTCACCTAAATACACTAATCCCAATCCCCTGCTCCCCCCTAAAAACTTTGTTTTTCCCATCTCTTACACTAGGGTTTTTCTTTGCAATTGTAAACAATGGAGGGAGGAAAGAAGCCATACAAAAAAGGAGGTCAGGTGTCAAGGTTTGAGCCACTTGACACCAAAGAATTGAGGTCTTCAGCATTTTCCAGACAATGTTTCCAAAAGGTGGGATGTTTAGGGTTTTGTGAGCAAATTCAACAAGTAGGATATCATGCCAAGTTAACTAGTCTTTTTGCCACAAACCTTAGGAGTGATAAGGTCAACATTGTAGGGTTCAAATTCACCATGTCAACTGAGGCCATAGCTACAACTACAAGGATACCAAATAATGGAGAAAAATGGTTCAAACACTTAGATTTGGATGTTCTAAACTATAGATCTTTCACAAAAATTCAGTATAAAAAGGCGCCCAATAGTGTTTTTCCTTTTGGACTATTGCTTGAAATTTTTGCTCCATTAATGAAGTTCATTATGAAATATTTTACATGTGAGGGCAGGTTTTCAACAATGTATCAGTATCATATCAGATTATTGATGCACTTCACCGGTGTAAAGCCTCTCAACCTACCTCACTACCTTTACATAAATTTAGTTAATATGGAAAAGAAAGTACAAAACAGAAAGGGTGATCACCAAGCTAGTCTCTACCACCATACTTTAATTAAAATAATTGTCTGACGTCAGCTTGAACAAATGAACATCTCTTGGGAAACTTTCATGCAGTCCACAATTTTTCTGCCTTCTACTAGTCAACCTACTAGCCACAGTACACCACTAGCATCATCCAAACCAAGGGTGGTTGGCTCATCTAGCAGAGTTTCAGTGAAGAGGACACCTAGGGCAGAAATCACTCAAACCTACATCAGAGGGAAGAGGCTTGTGTTTTCTCCTACAGAAGAGGAAAGGGCCAAGCCTACTTCAGTTGACAAGGAGGCATCTCCACATCACCATGAGACATCATTCCATGAGCATATTCATGAAAAACAGGGAAAATCATTGTAGCGACTTGTCATGGAGAAGGAGGTTGAGATTAGAGGTTTGAAGGATGATTTGGCTAAAGCGAAATTCATGATTGCATTTATACAACAGGAAAATAGGCAACTCAAAGTGAATCAAATGCTAATGTCAAAACCTAGAATGGGTGTAGAGGATGAACCAGGGAAAGGTCAGAAAGTCATTGGTTTAGAGAAAATGGAGGACACTGAAGTTCAAGTCAAGCCAAATAGGCCTAGAACCAAGGGCATGAAGAGGAAAGGAGACCAAATGAGTGAGAAATCTACACCTTTAGAGCAACAAGACATTAACAAATCCATTGAACAAGATTTTGAGAAAAATAAAGAGTATTTGATGGATAAAGTTAATTGCCACTTGGAGAAGCTCCTTAAAAGGGCTAATAGGGCCGCCAAATTGCAAAGACATGTGGCTAGACACTATTACACCAGAAATACGGTTTCCCAAATCAAAATTAAAACTTGAAGAGAAAACTAAGGGAAACCCTAATTCAGCAAAACAAGGGGGATAAGCTTGAGTTATTGGCTGAGGCTTCACTCATAGCTTGAAGAACCATTACCTAGCTCCAAGGAACAAATTTCAAACACTTTGAACAAATTTTGGAATGTTTTTGAAGATTTTGGGCATTTTGGAAATTTTACACAGCTTTTGGGCAGAAAAGGTAGTATGTCTCACACTACGTTTTTGCTGGAGGCCTCCAAATCACAAAAATTTTGCATTTTTGGATTCCTTATGACCAGCACGTTAAAGCTATGTAACCGGAGATCCATGTCAACATCTTTTGCTAGGTCAAAAAGTCAAAGAAGTACAAAAAAACACATTTCTACCATGTTTTTAGAGGGCCCACGCTAAGTTTTTGGAGTAGCTATGGGAGGAATGGTTTTTGGAGGTCTAGAAGTAGTATTTTTCAATGCTTGAAGATTCTATGATGTAGTAGACAAACAAAGCTTTCTCTAGCATTTTTCAGATCTTGATTTGGAGCTCAGGAACCCCTCCCAAAGTCACTTACAAGAAGCATGCTACGTTTTCTCCATGCACACTGCGATTTCAGGGAATTTGCTACGTTTTTGCCTGGAACTCATTTTTCTCAGTTTGCTCAATCCAATTCGACTTTTGCTTATGTAATTTGTCATTTTAGGGGTTTTGATGATGCATTTAGGTGTAATTATGTTTGTCAAAGTAAAAATTAAGTAGATTTATGCTTGTATAGGTTCCTATGGTCAAATTAATCAGTGTTGCACCAAATTGGGAGTTGGTTTCTAACCTCCCTAGTCTTAGGTATGGTTGGAGATATTTTTGCAAGTAGTTCCTTGAATGTTGGATTCAACCCCTGAGAGGGGGAAATTGATATTTTGATCTATATGTAACCCAATTTAAGTTAGAGAAAGGGTTGGACATCAGTGAATAGAACCTTTGGAGCTTGTATTCAATTATCTTTTTACAGGAAATTAAAGAACAGTTGCAACTATTATTAAGGAATTCTTGTGTTGTGAGTTTGTGATAATGTTTTCTCTCTGTTATAGTTTTATATGAATGATAATTTCATCTTATTTCCATATTTATGCTTTTCAGTGATTTCCTTAAACACAATTCTTAATTTTAAGCTTTGTTTTGTTAGAAACTTCATGTTTATGTTACCTATCTTCTGATCAATGAATTCATTCTTGCCATGCTCATTTTGAATCTTTGATTTTCAACCCTACACTACATCGACAAAACCCCAAAGTATCACAAAGGCCCACCTACCCTACTCCTTTATATCTCTTGCAACTGAAACCTTTGATCTTTTGACCTAGTTCCCTAATTTTCACTCATAATCCACCAAAACCCTAAATTTCAAAACCCTAGAGTTAAACATACCCAACCTAATATATTTTTCCCACTCCAGTCATATTTGGCTATGAGCTTTATAGAGAGAGCCTTCTCTGGTTTAGCAGGGCTAATTGTTGAGCCCTACGTGGTTTGAGGTTACCTTCGTCGATCTCCTTTCTTAGCCTTGGGATATTGTGGAGGATAACATATCAAAGGACAATTTTCTTTGAGGATTGAATTCAATGATCCTAATGACACTAGCCAAGGGAAAACTAGGGCAAGAATGGTCCTTGAGCTAGGGCTTGCTATATCTCGAGATCCCAACATCAAAATTGCTTCAAATTTGGAGGGCCTCTAGAGAAAACCTCAATGTAGTTGTTGACGAAAAATCGAAGCATTTGGATGGATATATTGTGAGATAATTGATGCCCTAGGTGACCTATGTAGGCTAAGCCTAGAAAAAGAGGGATGTGAAAAGAATAAGCATTGAAAATGATCACCAATGGAGGATTAGTGCCTTTTCCTTTGGGAGAGATGGATTCAAGGAGAATTTATGGTTTAGGAAGAATTCACCCAATCAAGGAGGCCTTCAACAACTTCACATGTCATTTAGAGCATGGGACTAACTGTTGCAAGGACTTTATACTCCAGTTTGCAATAAATGATGACTTATCGAGCTGTATTTAACATAATTTATCTCTAGGAGCATTCACCCATTCATACATGGCCCATAACATGATGCAACACTATAAAGAAAAAAAATCCCACAATTTCATATAGAGTAGTAGTAAATTTCAGACTCGTATAGTGATAATACCAACAACATTCATGTGACAAAAGTAAATGACAATAATAAGCATTAAAAGAGTACTAACATGTATAAAAGAGTATATCCAATCATCACATTATGCCAATAATGAAGCTCCAAGATAAGAGAGATATCCAAACATCAAAATTCATCCATAACGTCCGAACTTGTCCTCCAAAAGGGATAGCGAAAATTTCACAAGAGAAAATAGCCCAATCCAAGTGATGATGAGAGAATGAATCACCTCTTATCTATTTATACGATGTCTAATGAGTTCGATTTAGCTAATTTGGCCTAATGGAGCCCCTAAGATAAAATAATGTGCATAATAACAATACTTTTGGTGACAAACCCACCAAATAGCTCAATAATACAAGAATAAGCAACTAAAGAGGGTTAAACGATCAATAAAGTGAGTCGTTTGGCCTTTGAGGAGGTTGAATGAAGTCCAAGGGGTGCCATGACGTAGAAATGGACTCCAAACATAGTGGACAAGGGGTTGGCCCCTTGTTTTCCAAGCAAGAACCTGTAGTGCTCCCAAGTGTGTGTGGGGGCACAAGGACATCATCATGGGTCTCCAAATGGATACAAAATTCTTATAAATCATTTGCAATGGCTAGAATGTTGACATGAGCCCTTCCTCTGCAGTGGGAGAGATCCTTTGGACCTTGGAAAATCTAGCAAGTGTATGGTGCAAGTGTGGAGTTGGATGGGCATGGTGAACCAGGTGCATCATCCTCATTCAAAAGGTGGAACACGAGCAATCCATGAGCACTACTAGGGATCCATGAAGTAATCTATGCTATGGTGGAGGCCCATGGCTCTCAACACTCACCCTACAAGTGCCAATGTGGCCCTTTAGAGGGTTAGGGCCTCGTATAGGGAGACCAAGCCCAAATGGAAACCCACCGACAATCCTACATAAGATCCAATGCATCCCCTTGCCCTCCAATACAAGAAGTCATTAGAATAATCAAGTAATAAAACTCACAAGTCATGGGATCAATGAGACACTTCATGGAGGCATGCCCTTCCATAGTGGGTTTTGGCATGTACAAGTGTCTCCAAGCTCAATAGGGGGGTTAACCAAGGACCCTATTAGGTGGTTTCAACTTCTAAAGGGGGTGACATGTCCATGGTACATCCCTCAAATGGTGGGTGACAATGATATTATAATGGAGTAGAGTGGGGAATAGGGGAAATCATCCAGACAATGGTATGTGAGTGTAGGAGGGAGCAATTCATAGTACATGAGTTGCCCCAACCTTTGTTTTTCCACCCTTCTTCATATGTCTTTTGCCTTTTATTGATTTTTCTTCACAACTGCTTGGGGCTCTAGGGGATGAGAGCATGATGTGTAATATGTAGCAGTGGATACACCCTTAAGGTGAGGCAGTTCATCGCTCAACAAGGGTTGGGACAATCATGGGTTCCTTAATGATAGAGGGGGCTCATCTAGGGCCCATAGGAACTATGGTGATGGCCATGGATAAGAGGTAGAGCTCATGTTTGGACTTTTTCCACATGTTAAATTTGTATGTCCCAGCCATCTTTTTGCATTTTGTGGTACATTTCTTGTTCAGAGTGGCCAAATTATGCTTTTTCTTTTCTTTTTAGCTGCATCAACCTTCGGGGCATCGTTCGAGCCCCGACCCAAGGCATGGACAAGGGGAGGGGGAGGCTAATGTTAATTTTAGGTATGTTCTATGCTAGAGCAATTTATTTGAATTTTCACAGTTAGCTCATTATCTTTTCCAGATTAGCAATCACATCAACATTAAAGTAAACTGCAGTTAGAACATAAATATAAATCGTAGAAGACAAGCCAAGACAAGAGGACAGAAGATGTGGCACCAGCGAGGGACAAACCCCACAATGTGGAGAAACCGTTGATCAATTCTTCTTTTATGTTCTTCAAAGTTTAGCAGAGAAAAAGAGAGAGAGATAGTACATTTACAATAGAAGTCAACTCTTTGACTTTTGATATCTGCATGAGATCAGTTGAAGACATATTGCTTCAACTGATTCTCTAAGGTGACTCCTTCACCTATCATAGTGCTGCATCTCATCCATTTGTTGCACCTTACCATGTAGTACCATCATGCTGCATCATGCATCATCACGCTGCTCATGATCACTACGCTGCCCATACATCATGCTGCCCATGCATCATGTTGCCCATGATCTCATCTATCATGCTACCCATGCATCATGTTGCCCATAATCTCATCTATCATGTTGCTCGTAATGCTACCCATAACGCTGCCCATACATCATGCTATTCATGATATCATTATGTTGCCCCATGATCTCATATCATCATGTTGCTCATAATGCTGCACATACATCATGCTTTAGTTCATATACATATCAGCCTTAGCTGCTTGCTATGGCTTGCAGCCTAGCAAGGCAACTAAGCTATAGTTCCAGAATCCTCTACACAAACATGCTGTCATCAGCTTCCTTGCACATAGTCCTATCATGCCCAAATAGTCCTTGAATATGTCACGTTGTCACCTACAACAATGTGACATTATGACCCCTGTTTAGATGATTGTAATAGGTCTCTTTGCTGCTCTTAGATATCTCCATTGACCTGCTTGGACAATGTATATGTTCCTCCATATGGTGTCTTTGGTTGTTGATATCATCTTGAACAACGTATAAGTGACTGCTGTTTAGGTCCCCATGAACAGTGTATAAATCCTAGCGTATAAGGTCTCCATGGACTGTGTATACGTGCCTCCTTCACTGCATAAAAACCTTTGTTGGTTGTGGCCTAGGGCACCCTTAAATGCGATGGTTAGGTCTCTTCTTTAGGAATACGTATGAAGCCTTCTAGGACAGCAGATTAGGGCATTCAATCCGTGTCTTGAATCTTTCCTTTATTGCGGCAAGATCTCACTCAACTGCGGCTAGGATCCTCTCCTTCATGATTGTAATTTAGGGCTCCATTAATGATTACGTTTAGGGCATCATCCAACGTATATTTTAGGTGTCCCTCCTCCTCCAAAAACCCAAGACGTGGAGAGGACGAGAACACATGAAGAGGATGTGTGTTACAAATGATTTCAAGTCCTCTATATTTATACTAAAACATAGATGATGAATAGACACAACTATTGGGCTTCTGAGCCTACTCAAGTTGTTGGTCGGCTTGATAATAATTCCATAATCAAAATTAATTCATATCTCCATAAATACTTATTAGAATCGGATGATCTTTAGATCAATCCTAAACCTCTCGATGAGAGGGATCCAATAAAAATATCAGCTGCCATAAATAAGCTAACCCACATGGAGTTTGGCCCTAGTTGCCAATTTTAAAAGCTAACCCTATGTGGACCTAGATGGGAAAATAGATGAATGGGGCTAAAATGAGTGGAAGGGGAATGATGTAGGTGTTATGGGGAAGCGGGACCCACAATCAAAATCGAGATTTCCCATGTAGTGCCAACCCTAAAGCCAATGGTCAGTAAAGGAGATCCCACAGGACTTGGATATAAGTGTAACCGTGAAATCAGGCAATGGAGACAAGAATACAAAGTTAACCCACTCTTTCCGTTGTATCCCCCCACCAATCCATGCCCAAAAGTGTCGATGACAAGTAAGGAAAATTACTCGGTTATAACAATGAAAATCCCATACCTTTGGGGTTGGAAAGCCCACCTTCAAACCTACATTCATGACAAGTGGTCGGGGGACCACATGGCTGGCTCACGTGGCAGAGGCGATGGCACATTGAATTGTTTGGTCGCTGCAAGGGGCTGCTGGTTGCCTACTGAGGACCAATTAAGAGAAAATTTTATCCTATATATATACTACCCACTAGTGGTGGGTAACATGCATCAGGTTAGAGCGCTACCATAAACATGACATTTATCCCATTCTATTTGGTACCCTATATTAGTTATAAAAGTACAAACAACGAGTGCTAATTCAGTCTATTAATCCTTTGAATTCTTGGTTTTGAAGATGCCATTCAGGATCTATTATGTATTTCAATACTTTGTGTGCATTGAATGCACCCTTGCATATGCTCTAGTTTGTTACACTAAAGGTGAATATATTGTTTAGTTTGTAGAAACCATAATGGAAGAGTGTATAGTGAATAGTCCTTCGATGGATTAATATAATTAGAGAGTATGTGACTAGTTGTTGGAGCCCAATCTGAATATATATCTACTGGTTGTGAAATTAAAAGTTCAAATAAAATCTTTGCGAAGGCATCATGTTCATCCTCTGTAGATGCTAGCTTTGAGCAAACTATGAGAGAAACGTGTGCCTAAGAATTAAATACTTTTTAGTAATCAAACCACAATACTAAAACAATAACAATTAATTGTTGGCATTTAGCAATGAATGAAGTTGTTACTATCATCGATGTGGAAAACAGGAATTTGGTTGCTATAGCAACTAAGATTTTGTAGCAAATTGCTACAAGAATTTTGTGGCAAGCCACTACATGCCTGATTCTATAACAAGCTGCTATAAGTTTGATTATGTAGCAAACCATTTGGACTCATGAGAACCCCCTAATTGTAGAAACCATCATAATGACTTAAATTTATAGCAAAGTTCGTGCAACAACCATGAATAAATAATCCATAGCACGTGGATCTTTAAAGCAAAACCCTATCACAACTTGTCCACACGTAGACCATTAGTTTAAAAGTAAATACAAAATATGCTAGTTGTTCTAAATCTTAGTCATAATTCAATGAAATACAATGAAGTGTAATGGAAACACTTTGAGCCTTGATATCACATCATTGCAATGACTAATATAGGGTCATGAGTGCATGAAAAGGGATTAAAAATAAAAAGAAGATGTGTTGATTTTGCAACTCATTGGGTTTTTGACTCATCTATCTATTCATGCAACATGGATATTATTGTATAGGTGGCATAACCACCTCAAAGTTGATATATTTTTACTTTATCTCTAAGGTTTGTAGATAGATAAGTATTTTTATATTTTTCTTAAGATAGAAGTTGACAAAATATTATTACTATAATGACAATGGTGATATATCTCTTATATAAATAAGAGAAGCACTTATTGTTTGTAAATTTTTGGTGCTTGTGGGGAAACATCACTACTTATCTACTAGTCTTAACTTTTCTCTAAAAATGGCAATGGATGGCTAGTTAGAGCAACTTATTAAGGAGATTCTTTCATGGATGGCTTTACTACTTCATGGATGCTCATTAGCAGGGTTTTAAGTATGATTTTTTTTGAAGTGGTCTCACTTTATTTTGTGGTTTTATTTATGAATGCATGTAACTATAATTACATTCCTCTAGCGTTGGTGGTGCATTGTCATGGTTTTTTCTTGAACAAACCTTTCTTTTCAAAACTTATGGAAGGTTACTAATGGATTACCTTTCTTTTGAACCATCTTCAAGTTTGAATAAATACCAAGTATAATTTTTGGGGTTTGAAGTGAAAACCCCTAAATATCACTCTAGATCTACTTAATCTCTTCAAGAGAGTCTTTACTTGATCCCATTTGCCCAACAACATATAGTAAGCACTAGCCTTCTCCCTTTTAGTTAATAATATTTTGTAAAATCATACTTATTTATATTTTAGAGTAGATTTAGGATTTCGTTAAGCTTACATTTAATTTTCAACCATCAAAACACATAAATGTCTAGGGTTTTCATGAATATTTTTAACCTAGAAATCTATGGCTTTCTTTCATATTCTTGACTTAAAGTACCAAGGTTTTCTTTCATGTTTAGCTTAAAAGCATTTTATTAGATCAAATATGCCTTGCTAATTTATATTGCTATATAATTAGGGATACACATTTTGTTTTGGTTGGTTTTTATATGCCTTGGTACTTTTCAAATCTTAAAAATTAAGCAAACACTAGATTTATTCATTATTTTGATCATGTTCTCTACTAGTGTATAGTTCATTTCGAGGGCTAAATTATATTATCGTTGTAACTTGTTTATTGCTGTCATTACTATCATTTATGCATGTTTTGCAACAACCATTAGAAATTTTCACCTTTGAGTGGCTTGGGGATTGTTCTTGATGAGATTGTTGCTTGCTATATGCCCCAAATCAGCCTTAGAGTATTTTAAACCAAATTTGGAATTTATCTTCGTTAGCCACCTAAACCCTAACTTGTTTGATACATTTCCTTGGTGGTGAGTTGGTTAGAAATTTAGGAGGCCTAGACTTGATTGTGACTTGCCTTAGAAGTCCTAAGAAGGAAGCTTTCCTTATGCTTGATTTATCTTTCACTAAAATGAAGGATGTTGTTATCAAGGTAAATGTGGTAACACTAATGTTACAGTAAGTCTTAGCACCTTGTAAAGGCTTTGCAATAAAGTGCTAGATTTTGTTATAGTAGGAAATAAATCCTTATGTTCAAAAGACATCAATGATTATTTTATCAAGTAGTGAAATTTAAGAAATGATGGAGCTACTTAGAAGAAGATAAAATTTTGCTTGCAACATCCATTTTCATACTTAGGTCAAAGAATTTGAGGGTTTAACTTATATAGATCAATCACAATAAAATATATACATTGCAACTTTAGAATACATGAGGCAATAATGATCAAATTTTAAGATATTGTATAAACACTTGATATGATAAATCAACTCTTTATAAAATATATACATTGCAACTTTAGAATATATGAGGCAATAATGATCAAATTTTAAGATACTGTATAAACACTGATTATGATAAATCAACTTATATATGAGGCAATAATGATCAAATTTTAAGATAATGTATAAACACTTGTTATGATAAATCAACTTTTTATAGAAAGACACGAAACTACAATGTGTAAATCATCATTCATAATACATTGAATAATACTTTATTGATCACTCTGTAGCTATTGTTACTTTAATCAGCAAAAAAATGACACCTTCCTTAAGTCAGTTCAAATCCCACTTTATATCATATTTCTTAATAACGTAATTATTGGTTAACCTAACTTTGAGCCCTGAAAAAACTATAATTAACTTTCCGAAATATAATATTCCGGAAAAACAAGTATGTATATATATGAACCAAGTATGTATATATATGAAAATGATTGAGAAACACATCGCTCAACAAAAGGAAACCATAGTATATCTATATATAAACCGTATGGACTTGATTTTAAAACAACAATAGAAATCTAGTTAAAATTAGGGCTATCTATCAGATCCGTATCTACCCCGC
Organism: Pinus taeda; assembly: GCA_000404065.3. Lineage (NCBI taxonomy): Eukaryota > Viridiplantae > Streptophyta > Pinopsida > Pinales > Pinaceae > Pinus > Pinus taeda. The sequence continues at coordinate 22,919 of APFE030292095.1, read as the reverse complement.
TGTTATTTAATATAATCCACATCCACAGTGACAGGCTATAGGAATACGATAAGGTTGTTCACGGCAACGCTTGTATAGGAAATTCAAAGCCGTCCCAAAAAAATATAAATTATTTAAAAAAATATTTATCATAGAAGGTATACTTGTCAACTTAACAGATGGGCCTATATTTGGGTGCACTTGTATGTTACTATGTAGAATATTCTAATAGAAATCAAATTCGATCTTGTATACATGAAAATAAATGAATTTGTCATGAAGAGAGTTGGTAAATAACATGTACATATATGTTCAAAAATGTGGCCTTTAACCTCAATTACGTGACTTTTTAAAAAAATATAGAAATTAAGAATAATCGATATCACCTTTAAAAATACAATGCCATATGATAATATGGCTGGATGACCTGTCTTGGTCATACAAATGGTTGAAAAAATTAAAAGATAACAAAACTAGAGGCAGGCTATATCAATATATGACACGACACTGAACTGTTCATTAAGAAACATACCAATAAACCATGCAGTAAATCTCCACTGCAACTAGTTGAAAGATCTGTTAGGACATTATTTTACCTTCAACATGTGAAAGTTTTGTTTACGAATCTACATCCACATCATTTTCAATTCCCGAGTTTTCAAACACTGGCTTGAGCACTTGATTTATGTCCTTGGTTGAGACTGTTAGTGTAGTTCTTCATTTTGTCTCTACTTCGTTCTACATCAATTCACACACCACTTAATACTGATGCGAAGCACTGGAACTTTATTTAGCTGCCTCTAAACCACTAAGGGGGGTGTATACAATCACTTTTTATTCTTATACATAATTCCGTAAGAACCGTAGGCTTTTACTTTCACTTTTGTCGTCTTCTTCTGCTTTGTGATCTATATTTTTGAGACCATCTTGGCCAGGAACTTCTTTTCGATGAAGAATCAGGCTAATTGTCATTTCCAATAATGTGAATGCTTTGATATTATACTGACCAAAACAACTTTCTAGCGGACTCTTGAGATTCCTCTATTGTGTCAGTCAGGTCTTGCAAAACATTTTTTAAATATGTAATCTCTTCAGAAGCCTTTTCAGATGGCTAGATGATCAAAATTCTTCCTTATTCTTGGCTGCATCATCACTATAAATCTCATTATTCTTTGCCGCAGCATCGATATTGCCATCACAATAGTCCGCTTCACTACATTTTTCTAAAGCATCTTCCTGCAGATTGCCTTTTTGGAGAGTTGGTTCTTGTTCCATATCTGTTAATCCTTCAGAAACTCCTGAAGGTGAATTACGCTGTCTATCTTCTACAGTGCCCTCCATTTCAATTGAATTGGTCATTGATTTAGATCCAGAAAATGATTGAAAATCATCCCATTTTTCAACTTGGAAATCATTTCCCTCTTTAGATGCATCTTCTCCTGTTTCACATCCATTTGTCTCTTCAGATATTACCAAATTGGAGGCTGGAAAAGATTGAAAATCATCCCAGTCATCATCTTCTTCAGTCTCAGGATTATCATCACATTTTTCCAGGTGAGAAGCAGGGATGAATGAGTCTGATCGCGAAGAGAACTCGACATTAGCATCTAATGAATGGACAACCACCTTTGAAGCAGGCAATGGAACAGGTAGACTAGTTGCTAAACTCGAGTTAGACTCCTGACCAACTGAAGCTCGAATAATATCCTACACAGAACAAATAATTAGAGAAAAAATTAATCTTAGTAGTTCATGTTTAAATCATCTCAATCGATATGAATTTACGGTATAAGTAGTAATTTCTTTGTGCTGCCTTGAAAACTACGAGGATTAGATGATGCTCTTCATGGGCTTGCATAAATTGTAGCAAACCCTTTTGACACTTTTCTTTAGAGAAGATAAAGCTTAACATGCTCACTTATTTTCAATATATCAAATTGAAAGTGGCTACCCATGTCAAACAAACACCTTAAATGATAGCCATATTGGTTATTGGAGTTTTTTTTTTTTTTTTTCAACAAAAACATGGCTGGTTGTCAACTGCCTATTACTACCACAATGCAGATTCTGGATCTAGTGTAAGATCGACACAATTGCTCTACACCAATGAGAAATATTATATGAAGACACACTGATATTAGAAGAGATAAAGTCAGATTACATGCAAAAGCAAGGTATCCATGATGAAAAAAGAGGAGAGTCTGCAGTAAAACCTGAAGTTTTTGTCTTAAATCAACTGGCATTCCTAGCAAAACAACTTTGAATTGCACAGCAAATGATGGAACATTAGCCAACTGTGATACAAGCTTCATTGCAATACTTCTCAATCCACTTCCTGCCTGCATTGTGAAAATAGATATGTGATGACAACCCATACAGTTTTGTGCAATTTAACATAAATAACTGAAATTTCTTAGACTTATCACTTTAGAGAAGAAAGAAAACAACATTGCAAACATTAAATGTTCATCTCTGAAAATCAGATGAAAATTAAATATGAGGTATACTGTTTTGGCTTAATCCAGGCTTTTGTATACCTGTGAATTGTCTTCAGTGTCTACAGATGCAGACATAATTATTGCTTGCAACAGCAAGTTTAGAACATCCTGCTGAGGTTCATCAGCTTGTATCACAGAGTGTAAAAGAACGAATAGTTTTAAACTTTCACTGATAACTGCAGCTGATTCATTTGACACAAGTTTCTGCAATTACAATTAAACTATTTCAGAATAAAAATAAGGATTCAAGGATCAAAAGACATTAGTTGAAAAGTAAACAATATTATTCTCAAGTATGTTCCCATAATTGTATCTCAACTAAGAATCTGCACAGAATATGTAATTTCACTGATACCTGTGTTGAATTCTGAATGAGAGAAAAAACATCAGTAACAAGTTCCCCCATGAAAATAAGAGCCAACTTGTAGTTCTCGTTCTGCGGACTCTCAGCAAGGGCTAATTGTACTATTGTTTTCAATGCATGCAATCCAGCCATCTGAACCTGAACATTAAAATACAGACTTATCATGTGTTCTTTTGCCTTATGAATTTTTCCTTTCGCTAAAGTGAGGAAAAAGTTAAAACAATCTAAGAGACAAAAATCACAAACCTGCGTGTTCGAATCTACAAGGGTTTTATGAAGACAATCAATGCAATGTTTCTGTACAGTACTCCAAATGCTTTCTTTGATATTGTATTCATCTTTGAGGCATTCGGAGCTTAAAACTGATCTTGCTAATGTCATCATTAATCCAAGCAAAAGAGGCAACTTTTCAAACAAGCCTTTGGGCATTTCTCCGATTGCTTTTTCACTGTTATTACATTTTAGAAAGGAATTTTCAGTATATTCTGTAATGGTTCGCACCAAAGATCCCAAAAGCACTCTTATTTGAGCCGTGGTATTGTCATCCAAACCATTTTTGCCTGTACCCACCAAAAGTAAAAAAACCAGATAGTAAAATGTGATTGAAAATAATATATATATTAGACTATTATGTCTCTTCCAAAGAACATAAAGCAATAACACTGATATTTTTCCAATGATTTACAGGTTCAATTACTGGTGATATACATATAATTTCCAGACTCTAGACAACATAGGCACTTATGAATTATATTCCATCAAAAGGAAAAACATAGGCCTTTATCCCACTATAGACTTGCAAAACAAAGTTCCAGATGTTCTGGGATAGGTGTGTATGGTGGAAGCCGGAAATAACGTCAATGTATAAAGCATTTACATGTATTAAATGCTACAAACCAGCTATTTTTTTTGTCATCAGTGCTGCAGTATTTCCAAGAAATGCAATGACTGCTGAGATGGAGGTTCCCATTGGAGCTATGACAATATATTTATAACTTGCGTGAAACAGGGTTGGCACCACTTTTGTTTGCTTCTGCATATCAAAGTACATGTCATCTTACAATAGATGGTCTCAAAATCATTAAAATGACTTTGAAAAGCATATATGGCATTTATGAGTACATATAAATCTTTTTATTTCCATATCCAAAATACAGAATCTACATAGGTAGTCCAGAGCCTAACTATGATCCCCCATTACAATGAATGTTCATTTCTCCCTCAATTGAAAAACAAAGAATAAAGGAAAATAAGGCCTTCTTTTCTTAATTTAAAGTTGTGCCTGAACCCTCAAACCTGTATAAAGCACATTAGTATTCTTAAAAAAATGAAACATAGAGCTGCAGAGTTAATAGAACAGATGAGAGGAGTAACTAACCACAGGGCTTAGCCGATACACAAGGCTTTCAGTTATTTGCAAAGCAGCAGCAATTACATCACCATGATTAGGAATGTCAGAGTTATCACTGTAACAGAGAGAGTTTTGTTAGATTCAAAAACTTAAAATCTTTTCCACTTGACAGCAGGCCTTTCTTATAGATATATTGAGATCCTGAAGATGTCATTCCACATGCTTGCCACCCAAATAGGCTAAAACGTATTAAGTTATGCGAAGCCAGTCTTGCTTGGATTGGGAATCCTAAACATGAACCAGGGAAAAGAATCCAAGTACAGACTAAATGATTTGTTAACTAGAGGATCGTACCTTCCAAAAATGTTATGGATGCAGTGCATACAAAGCTCAGTTGCAGTAAATAAAAAAGTTTCATCGTTTATGTAATCATCTGGACAATACTTGAGAACCTGTTTCATTTGACATATATCCATACATCAGAAGATAAGACCTTGTGAACATTAATCTTTTGAGACACTGATGTTGCGTGATGAATCTAAACAGGAAAATATGAAACAGCTTAAATTGCGTAATTAAATCTGTAAACTTAGAATTGTACCATTCATGAGATAATTGGGATGCACAATTCAGCCATACATAAATTTCAAATTATCAATGAAGAAATGTTGGATGACAGAAAGCCATTGAAGTATTGCCACAAGAGACAGAATTTGAGTAATGCTCCAACGAAGAAGACTTTGTTTGGCTGTTTGGATTGAAGGTTTTGATTGGCAACAGATGATGTTAATTCCAATGTTCCACCAAGTTTCTGGGACGCAGGAGTGCGGAAGTGGGGAGATGCACATGGGGATGTGTGAAACATCCCAAAATTTTAGTGAAATTCAGGGGGGAATGGAGGGGCTTTGAGATGCTTAGCTTAGGGTCCCTGTATCTAAAAATATAATAATAAAAGATAAACTCCTCACAATAACAATTCATCCCATGCAAAATCATCATTGTGCAACCCAATGGAAATGCTATAGTCCTGCCAATCCTAAAATCCCAAAAACTGTTAATGATGCGGATTGTATCATTATATTGTTTGTCATCCATCTCAATGCTTTCATAGTGGAAAAAGTGAAGAAATCAGCTAACGGGACCATTTTTACTAGTGGAACCCAGTTTGGTAAATTGGGGTCTGAAATGTTTCAGAAGCATTTTGAGACATCAAATGGCATTTTTTTGGGGTAAAACTTTGCCACTTTAGCGCGCCACCTTTTACACCTATTCTACAAACAGAGACCTTTCCAACGGCACAAGAATTGCCTAAATCGGTAGTCAGTAGGCAAAAGTTATACCACTCGGAAATTGACTTTCCTATTTTGGCCATCATAATTCGAGAGGATGCCATGTCAGAGACTCATACCTCATTATTCATTGAAAAGGGGTTAGGCACATGATCATGATAAAGAAGAATCTAGAAGGGTCAATATTGTAAACCCTAGCTAAGGGTTGGAGTCAAACCTAACAACTAGTAGGCTATTGGGTTGTGTTATACTAGGAGGAAAAGGGGTTTCATTTATTTTAGAGGGAATTTTGTTCCATATATGAGCATTTTGTTCCATATATGAGCAAAGTAGCTAAGACAAATAAGGAGATGGTACATGAAGAGGATTTATGCACTATAGTAGCCCACGGGCTACAGACCTTACTTCTTTGTACTCTAGCCATTTTCTATTTAGAGAAAGAGAGCAGAGCGACCTCACCTTCTAGCTGGGTTTTCTCCCGAATGGGTTTCCCAGGATATATCTTGTTTCAATGGTGGTTTGTGAGTTTTTATTTTGTTGTTTTATATTCTCTACATAATTATAATTTGCATGCATACACAATAAACAATAATTTACAGATCCATAAATCTAAAGAGAAATTAACCATCAAAGTGTAGATTTTATATTTTTAAGTATAATTTTATCGGATCTATTGTCACAAACTATCTAGTGGAATATCCATGGAAGTTCACAAATCATATTGGTATCATAGTGTGAAAATTCCTAAACCTGGAATCCCTACTGCAGCACACTGATGTTACTTCTCCTACTTGTTAATCCATACAAATTATTTCTGTGTTCTATGATAAATATCTAAGTAAATACAACTGCAACATTCACTATTTAAAATAATATGCTGAAACAAGACACTGAACAGGAAAGAGATACAACACACATCTACACAGTTTACTCTGGACAAATGTCCCCGGAAAAACCCAATGCAAGAAAACCATTGCAGCAGTTCTGAGGGTTTTATTATTATGTGTTGATTTGGAGTAGCATTGGATGTGCTCTAGCCATGAAAATTGGTGGAGAGGCTAAAGCACATGAGATCTCCAAGACCTAGAAATGGTTTGGGTAGATTCTAACCGGTTTGGGAGATATTAAAATAATTAATATTTTTTAATGGAGTTCCTAAGTCTAAACTTAGGAAAAATAAAATATTAATGGGTATTAATATAAAATTGGGTTAGAAGGTTCCAAAAGACGCGGATCAAGCCAAATCTAATCTTAGTCGTTGATTAGAGATGTAATCTCGGCCATTGAAGGACCAATAGGAAAAATATAAGAGGAGGCTTGAGGTTCAGTTGGAGAATACACCAGAGTGATCAATCATTTGATTTTCTAGAGTAGGGTTTGCTAAGAAAAGTCGAATCAGTGATTAGTTTGCAGCGAGGAGTAGTGAGTATTGGACAAAGAGGCATATATAGTGCCGAGAGACCATTGCAGAGGCAGCAAGGTAGACGCAGAAGCCAGAGCAGGCCACACAAAGGCTAGCTGAGACAACATAGAGCCAGAAGGGCTGGCGTCATCCACGCAGAGGGCAGCAGGAGTGATGCAGAGGGTCGTAGAGGTTGTGCGGTGCCTCAGAGGGTTGACGCAGAGGCCAGGAGGGCTGACATCGTGCTTCAGTTGTGCTGGAGAGGGTTTCGTGGGGCAAATTTTCTGAAAATCTGCTTTCAAAGGGAGAGGTATTATTGCCGATTATTTTTCTCTGTCAGGTGAGTCAGTGTGGCACCCACTTGTACTCAAGGATAGACTGCATAATAAAATAAACCCTAAGAATTGCTGCACCGGTTTTCCCAAGCTGGGTTTTTCTGGGGATGAGTTGTCCAAAATTAATGGTGTCACTTGTGCGTTTGCTATTTCTTTCCACTGTTGATCTATAGATGGTTGAGACTGTATTGTGTTTATTTCGATGTTTATATGTTTAAATAACTTGTTTATAATTAACAAGTAGGAGAAATAAACCAGAAGAATACAACTAAAATTTCAAACGGTTAGACTTAGAAATTTCAACATGGTATCAGAGCGTGGTTGCAGATCACAAGAGTGCAAAAGGCATCAACTGAAGCAGAGCATTTGCAGCAGAATCAGCTGTCCCAATTGACAGAAGTTGATCCTTGAGAAAGCGATAGAATAAGGGTTGACGTAGAGGGACTGCGTCATCAGTCTGGGCCAGAGAGAGGCCAATGCAGAGGTTGAGGAGGGCAGAAAAAGGCTCACATAGAGCCACGGAGAGACCAGGAGGGTTGACGCAGTTGGCTAAGGGAGCACTTTTGCCAGTGCTGGGATTGCGCAGATCCTAGAGGCTCAATCCTTCAGTTGTTGGGGCATAGGAAGCTGTAGGCAGTTTGCGGGAGTGAAGCTGATGGGGTACTGTGGGCAGAATAGTACCTAACAGGGAAAAACCAAGGTAAAGGGAGCCGCTACCGAGGTGGATTTCTAACCAAGGAATCCGGATCAGTGTTGCAAGTGCATTGAAGATCGGAGAGGTGCGACTTGACGATTGGCAGGAGGATTTCCAAAAGGGAAATCGTGACTCAGAGGGAGTCTAGCAGAGAACTTCCAGGTGGGAAGTAGAGAGACTCAGCAGGAGTCGAAGAGAGAACTTCCGGATGGAAGTAGAGAGACTCAGAGGAGTCAACAACAAGACCAAAGAGATGGCCATGAATGGGCTGAGGGGTCAGGATAGGCTGGACGAGGCGTCCAACTTTGTGGTCTGGAAGGCCAGGATCCTGTCCATTCTAGATAGACATCGCATCAAAGCCTTCGCCTTGAGAATAGTGGTGATCCCAGTTGTCCTGGCTGATAATTAGAAGTACGAGGCAATGGCCAAGGCAACATGTATCATCCTTGATGGGGTCAAGGATCATGTGGTCCAACATATTGCCGAGAAGAAGACGACAAAGGAAATGTGGTACGTCTTGAAGACATTGTACCAGCATACTTCTATGCAAAGGAAGATGTTACTTGAGAATCAGTTGCGATCATTCCAGATGCAGAAGGGGGGGCAGATAGATCACTTCCTCGGTTGGTTGAAGGAGATCCGGGACCAACTAACTTCCATAGGGGCCACGCCGGATTAGCAGATGTTGATGAGGACCGCTCTAAATGCAGTCTCCGAGGAGTGGGAGACATTTGTGCAGAGAATTCTAGGCAGGGCGAATCTTCCAAATTGGGAAGAATTGTGGGCGACTCTTCGTTAAGAAGAGACCAGACGGCTGAGCAAGATGAGAAGTAGCAGAAAAGGAATCTGGATCAAGAAGGAAGAGGAAGAGGATGCAGTTTTGGCATCTGTGGGGAAGCAGGAGAAAAGGAAGAAAAAGGACTTCTCCAAGATCAAGTGCTTCAACTGTGGGGAACTGGGTCATTATGCGAACCAGTGTCCAAGGAAGAAGAACAAGGGAGAGGCGTCTGACTCCAAGGCAGTGCCAGCGAAGGCGGAAAAGGAGGTAGAGGATGATGATTATGTCATGAGTGCTCATGTACCTCTAGAGAAGAGGTGTGGACACATCGAACTGTAGTCAGGAGGACTACAGGCGATGAGGGGCAGGATCCTTGAGGTACCCAACTTCTTCGATTATACCTTGCTACGGGAGCCCCGGAGAGAGAGTAGCCAGATTGGCGGATGTCAGTAGAGATGGATGTAGATGAAGCGGCAGAGCGTGCTACAATGTAGGAGTCCTTGGGCAGCGCGAGGCTAGCAGGCTACAGCAGTGCGAAAGGCACGAAGAGTGTTGCAACAGTGCAAGATGGCGCAGAGACGTTTGCAGTAGTATGAGATGCAGGGAATTGTTGCAGCAACGCAGAGGCCATAGAGGGAGCACTTGATAGCGGCAAAAAGAGCTTCAACATTGGGAGTGCTTCTAGCCTGACAGGGATGTTAGTAGTTGGGTGGATCAGTTACTTACTTCTCAGTAACTGTGTTGCAGTGTAGTAGCATGATGCAACATGATGAGAGGGAGTTGCATTGTAGATGCAGTGCTGGGAGAAAGGACCAGTAGTAGCACAGATGCAGAGGGAGCTGCTATACGGATGCAACAGTGGCAGGGGCAGAGCCATGGGCAGCAGTATAGGATGTAACAGTGCAGAGGATGTTGGGCAGGGAGGCCTAGCATCAACACAGGTACTAGTGTCGTATAATCAGAGTGATGCTTAGTGTGGAGTATTACTAGAGCACAGTCCTCGCTAAGAGGGAGTGTTGATTTGGGGTAGCATCGGATGTGCTCTAGCGATGAAAATTGGTGGAGAGACTAAAGCACACGAGATCTCCAAGACCCAGAAATGATTTGGACTAATTCTAACCGGTTTGGGAGATATTAAAATAATCAATATTTTTCATGGAGTTCCGAAGTCTAAACTTACGAAAAATAAAATATTAATGGATATTAATATAAAAACTAGGTTAGAAGATTCCAAAAGTTATGGATAAAACCAAATCTAAGTTTAGCTGTTGATTAGAGATGTAATCTCGACCATTGGAGAACCAACAGGAAAAGTATAAGAGGAGGCTTGAGGGTCAATTGGAGAATACACCAGAGTGATCAGTCATTTAATTTTCTAGAGTGGGGTTTGCTAAGAAAAGTCGAATCAGTGATCAGTTTGCAATGAGGGGCAGTAAGTATTGGACAAAGAGGCAAAGATAGTGCTGAGAGACCAGCGCAGAGGCAGAGAGGTAGACACAAAAGCCAGAGTACGCCACGCATAAGCTAGCTGAGATAGCGCAGAGAAAGAAGGGTCTGCGTCATCCACGCAGAAGGCAACAGGTGTGACGCAGAGGGCCGTAGAGGCTGCGCAGTGCCTCAGAGGGCTGACGCAGAGAGTTTTGGGATGACGCAGAGGCCAGGAGGGCTGACGCAGTGCTTCAGTTGTGCTGGAGAGGGTTGCATGGGGCAAATTTTTTGAATATCTGGTTCCAAAGGGAGAGGTATTACTGCAGTTATTTTTCTCTGTCGGGTGAGCTAGTTTGGCACCCAATTGTACTCCAGGATAAACTACATAATAAAATATACCCTCAGAATTGCTGCACCGGTTTTCCCAAGTCGGGTTTTTCCGAGGACGAGTTGTCCAAAAATTACGGTGTCACTTGCGTTTTTGCTATTTCTTTCAGCTGTTGATCTGTAGATGGTTGAGACTATATTGTGTTTATTTCGATGTTTATATGTTTAAATAACTTGTTTGTAATTAACAAGTAGCAAAAATAAACCAGAAGAATACAAATAAAATTTCTAACGATTAGACTTAGAAATTTCAACATTATGTAGTAGTAATCTCTGAATACAACTTTTGGATGCCTTCCCGACAATCCAGTTACAGAGAATATCACTGACAGAGAGATCTATGAGATCACCTCACACTATCACTGGAAGTCCTGGCTGATCCAGCCCCTGAATGATTGTCCCTGACTGCCTCTGCGCAGTCTCTGTGTCAGCCCAACGTCAAACCCTCTAGGGATAGCGTCACTCCTCCAGCTGATTGATTTGCTACACAGGAACTTCGATTTTCGCCTCCCGACTTCTGCAATCGATACCTTCAGCAAATTTTCAGACTTCCTCTTGGCTTCTATGTTGCCTCTGCGTCAACCCCTTCAGCTCTGCGCTACCACTGCTAGATCTCCCTCTGCCTTCTTTGCTAAGTATTCTCTGACAGGGAAATATTTCCCTTCGGATACTATCCCTGCCCCTCACTACAAAAACTCACTTTGAATTTCTCACCGACAGCTGCTCTGCTTCAAAAATTCGATCTTCTGAACTCTCTCTGTATGTTCTCCAAGTGTCCATCAAGCCTTCCCTTATAATTCTATCGTTGATTAATCAACGACGCAGATTAGATCCTAAACAATGGCTAAGATCATACTGACTTGATCTCCGCCTTCTTCTAGAAGTTTCACCCACAATTTAGATTAAAACCCATTAATTATTTTAATTTCCTAAGTTTAGACTTAGGGTCCTATTAAAAATAATTAATTATTTTAATAAAACTATCTCCGGGTGGAATTTCCTAAAACGATTTCTGGGTATTGGAGAATGCATGTGTCTAAACCTCCCTGTAAATATTGAGACTTAGAGCACATCCGATGCTACCAAAAATCAACACTCCCTCTTAGCGAGGAATGTGCTCTAGCAATGCAAACCGCTAAAGCATCACTTTGTTCTGTAACATCTCCTTCTGCGCTGCTGATGTTTGACATCACTAGCCACCAACTACTGCGCAAAAGCTGCAGTACTCCTTCTGCGCTACTGATGTCTGACATCACAGTCCACCAACTACTGTGCAAATGTTGCATTTGTACTACTGCCAACCCTGCCATTGTCAACACTACATCCGTACTGCAACTCCCTCTGAACTTCTGCATTTGTGCTGTTGCTGGCAATACCAACTGCATCTGTATTGCAACCTTCTCCAATTGCTGCTGCTACTGCATCAGCAACAAAAGCATCTCAAATTACTGAACAAGTGTTCAGTATGATGCATCTCGTTGCTGGAGTCTGACTGCTGCTAGTCTCTGCAATGACCCTCTAAAACCCTTGCGTTGCTGCTAGCCTCTGCACTGTTGCCAACACTGCTTTGCGTTGCTTAGTCTCTGGCACTACTAGCCATTGCAACTGTCATTTTGGCACTCCTTTGCATCAGCTGACACTGATCCATCCTGCTACATCTGATTTGGGGTCTTGTAGCAAGGAATTGATCCGAGCAGTGGGCCCCTTAAGGATCCTGCCCATTTGTAGCTCTTTCAAACTACAACTCTAAATCAGCCCACCTCCCTCCTGGAGGTATCTCGACTGTCATGGCAAACTCATCCTCCTCGATCTTCGCAGCTGCAACTTTCAGATCATGCTTCTCATCTTTGTCCTTCTTTTTGAGAGGACACTGTGTTGTGTAGTGACCCATTTCACCACACCTGAACCATTTAATCTGTGAAATGTCCTTCCTCTTCTGCTGCCCTTGTTGCCCCTTAGATGCGAGGGCTGCATTCTCATCCTCCTCTTTGGGCTTCGACCCACTACTGCTGCTTCCATCAAATGTACACTTGACCAAGTCCCTCCTCAGCTCCTCTTGCTTAAGAGCTGCCTACATCTCATCCCAGTTTGGCAAAGTCGCCCTGCCCAGGATGATATGGACAAAGACTTGCCACTCCTCTGAAACTAAATTGAGGGCCAGTCTAACCATCTTGGATCCTTGAGGTGTCGACCCCACAGCTGCTAACTTGTCCCAACTCTCTTGAAGCTTTGGAAGGAACGGATCAATGTGTTCCTCTTTCTGCATCTACATAGATCTCATCTTCTGCTCCAAGTACATCTTTGGCTACTTGGAAGATCCTTGATACAGCGTTGAAAATGCATCCCACATCTCTTTGGCAGTATTTCTACTAGCTATGTGACAGACTATATGATCCTTCACTCCATTGAGGATTATTCTTTTTGCCTTCGCTATTTCTCCCTTGTACTTTTTGAGCTCATCTGGATTTGTGGGCTTAGCTACCAAGCTGTCGAAGTAGACTTTGAGAAAATGCTCATCTAGAAGGCATGACATCCTTGCCTTCCAGATCACATAGTTGGATCCCCCATCCAACCTATCCTGATCTCTCAGTCCACTGGTTTCCATCTCTGCCAAAACATAGTCGAATGACCTCCTCTCTCCTTTGCACCACTGCTGGGCTAGCGTACGCACTCCCTTTTGGAGTAAGTAGATTTGCTGCCCCTTGCTGCTGCTCAACTGTTGAGAATTTAGACTTCTTGGCAGGAAGTCCTTTGAGAAAGAATTCCCTCAATGTATCTCTTTCTTCCCTCTGACGTCTTTCTGCCGAGTAATTGTCTGCAGAAAACTGCATCACACCAGAAACCCCTCCTTCGCTAAAGCTATTGCTGCGCTGCTTCCTCTGCCGCTAACAGATTTCGATTGGGAAATCCTACCTCTTTGTCGATTCACTCAGAGAGAGATTTACCACGAAAATCTAGTCCTCCTGGCTTGAACTGTGCAAACCCTTTGGGGATTCGAATTGCTCTCTCTGCAGGAAATTCAAATTCCCTTCTTCCTTCAACGCTGGGTCTTCCGGCGCTGCTCTTCTTGCTTCACCTGTAGCTCTGATACCATGTGAAAATTTCTAAACTTGGAATCCCTACTGCAGCAAACTGATGTTACTTCTCCTACTTGTTAATCCATACAAGTTATTTATTGCGTTCTATAGTAAATATCAAAGTAAATACATCTGCAACATTCACTATTTAAAATAATATGCCGAAACAAGAAACTGAACAAGAAAGAGATACAACACACATCTACACAGTTATTTTTGGACAAATGTCCCTGGAAAAACTTAATGCGGCAAAACCGATGCAGCAACTCCGAGGGTTTTATTATTATGCAGTTGTAATTTCTGAATACAACTTTTGGATGCCTTCCCGACAATCTAGTTACATAGAATATCACTGACAGAGAGATCTGTGAGATTACCTCACACTATCATTGGAAATACTGGCTGATCTAATCCTTGAATGACTACCTGTGGCTGCCTCGTTGCCTCTGCGTCAACCCAGTGTCAAACTGTCTGGGGACAACGCCACTCCTCCAGCTGATCGAATTTTTGCCTAGAAACTTCACTTTTTGCCTCCCGATCTCACACCCTGGTTCTCGGCTTCTGCATTCGATTCCTTCATCAAATTTTCAGACTTCCTCTCGGCTTCTGTGCAACTTTTGTGTGGCCCTCCGTGGCTCTGCGTTAGCCCCTCTAGCTCTACGTTGCGGCTGCTGGATCTCCCTCTGCCTTCTCTATTGAGTATTCCCTGACTAGGAAAGATTTCCCTTTAGATACTATCCCTGCCCCTCACTGCAAAAGCACACTTCGAATTTGTCATCGGCAGCTGCTCTGCTTCAGAAATTCGATCTTCTAAACTCTCTTTATATGTTCTCGAAGTGCCCATCAAGCCTTCTCTTATAATCTTCTCGTTGATCAATCGACGACCCATATTAGATCCTAATCAATGGCTAGGATCATATTGACTTGATCTCTACCTTCTTCTAGAAGGTTCACCTATAGTTTATATTAATACCCATTAATTATTTTAATTTTCTAAGTTTAAACTTAGGGTCCCATAAAAAATAATTAATTATTTTAATAAAATTGTCTCTGGGTGGAATTTCCCAAAACAATTTCTGGGTATTGGAGAATGCATGTGTCTAAGCCTCCTTGCAAATTTTGAGACTTAGAGCACATCCGATGCTACCATAAGTCAACACATAGCATATTTGCAGGTGATCTAAATCGACTAAGCCAAAACAAATAAAATCAGAGCCACAGACGATGAATCTGTGAATAACCCTCGCGATCCCGTAAAGTAGAGATTTTTATGGCTAGAAGCACAAGTTGCAGGTATAAACCTTAACACGAATCTCATTATGGTGGCCTTGACCAATAAGCTTGGGCTATTCAGAGAAGATGAGGGTTCTAACACAAAGGTCCAATTAGAGGGGAGATTAGAAGATCAGGAAGAAATAAAGGAGCCAAAGAAAGTATCCGGAAAAGATCAACCTCGATTGAGTGTTGTGAACCATTCATAGTCCCTATTTAAAATGGAAGAAAGGGTCGATATCAAGCTATCAAGGTGAGATCGATGCTTTGAACCTAAAGCATTGGTTGCAACAATTATAAGTTTATTTCAGTATTCATCATACAAAGGAAGAATAGAATATTTCATTTGCATGAATGAAGTTAGAGGGCCATGCCCTAACCTGGTTGGAAAGCCACATGAAAACCATGAGTTTGGAGGGAGATCCTTCAATGACTAAGTGGGAGGACTCTAAAATCCTCATAAAGTCACAATTTTACCCTATTGGGTATGTAGAGGACCACTGGATTGGGTGGCACTACTTCAAGAGAAGCAAGAGTAGAGAGTACAAGAGTACACCACAAAATTTAGAAAGATCACCATAATGCTAAGTATCTCCCAAAAGAGCCCAGATGTACTCCTCAAGTATTTGGGGGGTCTCAACAACCCTCTGTCAAAGCAAGTGATGTTGTTCAAGCCTAGAACATTGGACGAGGCTTGTGTACATGCACAATACATTGAAAACATAGGCTTGAAGAAAGGGAAATCAAGTGGATCATAGCAAAAGGAGCATTGGGATGATTCTGAGGAGGGGAAGAAGAAATGCAAAGACCCCAACAACAACTTAACATTGATGGACATACAGAGGAGAAGTGTTGGAAGTTGCATCCACAACTTAACCTGAAGAATAAAAAGAAAGATAATAAGAAGAATCTCATGGCCACTGATTCAAGACACCAAGTTGAAAGAAAATCAGATGTGGATGAGAAGATCATTTGTACATCAGTGTAGAAGGAAGTGAATTTGAGTAGCCTTCAACAATAGGAAGAGAACAAAAATAACAAGCTCTTCCATATAAAGATACAAGTTAAAAAGATCAAGATTGATGCTCTATTCGACCCAGGATTGCAGGTGAATCTCATTGTCGTAGAGCTGGTCAACAAATTGGGATTGGAATTTCGTGATCATCCAAGCCCATATCCGTTGGGATGCGTAAATAAGGATGCAAATATAAAGGTAGCAAGAAAATGCAAAATTAGATTTCCTATCAGTGTTGATTTTATTGATGAAGTAGAACTAGAGGTAGTTTCCCTTGATGTGTGCCAGGTGGTGTTTGGAAGTCCCTCCATGTCCATATGAGATGCAAATTTCATGTAGAGATCAAACCAATAACTACTCAAAAGGGATGGAAAATCGTGCACCATCAATGTGCACAAAGGCCAGTGGAACATTTCGCTGGTAAGCGCCAACCAAGCAAAGAAACTGATAAGCTCTAGCAAGAAGTTTGTTTCACTATTTTTAAGAAAGAATGATTCTATAGAGGAGTTAGTAAAAGCAAAGGAATCCGTGAAAGGGTGTACTAAGAAACAAAAACAACTGGAAGAGTTGCTACAAGCATAAAGGGATGTGTTCTAGGAGCCTAAAGGGCTACCACCCAAGAGGGAAGTACAACATGAGATCCAACCATTGTTGGACTCCCCATTGCCAAACATTGGGCTATATAAGCAGTGTAATACAGAAGCAAGTGAGGTGAAGAAACAATAGCAGCAACGACTGAAATAAGGTGTCATTCAACCGAGTACATTACCATGTGGGTCACCCATCATCATTATGCCAAAGAAGGACGAAACTTGGCAGATGTGTATTAATTACAGGGCGTTGAACAAAACCACACTCAAGAACAGGTAACCCCTTGCCCAAAATAGATGATTTACTTGACAATTGCAGCAGGCGAAATACTTCACCAAGTTGGACTTAAAGTTTGGATATCATCAAGTTTGAGTTAGAGAAGAAAACGCTTGGAAGACCGCCTTCAAAACCAGGAAAGGTTTGTATGAGTGGTTAGTCATGCCATTCGGCCTATGCGATGCACCAACTACATCTATGAGATTAATGAATGATATACTACACCTTTTGATAGATTCATTTGTTATTGTCTATTTGGATAATATATTGGTATACAATGCTACCTTGGAGGTCCACATCTCACATTTGACGCAAGGGATGGAGATATTAAAGAAGCACCAACTGCAGCAAATCTCAAGAAGTGTGAGTTTGCCCAATACTATTTGGTATATTTGGGGTATGTGATAGGTGGAGGATAGCTGAAAATAGATCCTTCCAAGATGAAGGCCATTATGAAATAATCGATTCCTACTAATGTTTATAAGGTTAGGAGTTTTGTTGGGGTAGCACAGTACCTGAGGAAATTAATAGCCTTTTTTTTGTTGAAAATGGTACCAAGGAGGTGTTTCCTAGTGCATTTATCCTTTTGGCCTAGGAAGACACATTAATGACCCTTTTTTTGTTTAGTGACATTATGAGTTTTCTTAATGCCTGGAGCAAAGTACTTTTTATGGGTGATGTACTATGTACTTCAAATTATTTATGTCACTTGTCATAAAGTGACTTCGTGAGAAAAGTAAAAAGTACACTTTATAATATTAAAGTGACTTTTATGTTTTAAAAGTGACTTTATAAGAGAAAAAATGCACATGGTACAAAACATTAAAAAGTACTAGGAGGCTCATTAATTGAGGGGGACCACATGAGGGAAGGGGTCAAGTGGGGGACTTGATCTGATGGGTTGAGATTTAATCCCAGCCCTTGATTCCAAGGGTTAAGGTTCTCCTCACTTTAGAACATAGAAAGGAAAAGAAGAAAGGCGAGGATCATTATTCTCATGAGATTTGAGGAGAGGAGAGCAAGGAAGAAGGTGGAGGCAAAGATTGCTAAGAAGGAGAAGGCAACGTACAGGTTGGAGTATCACCCTGAATTTTCTGCAGGAGACTGCCACTAATCCTGAAATTTTCGGGATAATGTAGCAAGCTGTATTTGTTGGAGTTTGTTGGTCAGACCAGAAGGGAAACTCAACGCTATGGTTGGAGGGAGCTATGTGAGATTCTCAGCTAAATACAGTGGAGGAAAAGGGCAGGGCAAAGCCCCCATTATTCCCCTTTTTACACAGGGTTGTAAACCCGATTTTTGAGACAGTTATAGCAAGAATTTCGAGGAAATTCAGGGCAAATTGGAGGCACGAAATTCCAAGAAAAATTTCTTCTCAGTGTGGCACTATATTCAGGGCATTATCAGTGAGTGTATGCACAAAAATCAAAGCACTTGCGCCACTGCTACTTCAGCTGTGCTCTGCGTGGTTGCCTGCTTGACCTGCTTCACCAATTGCTCTGTCGCTGGTCCTGTGCTATCTTCTTGGATCTTCTGCTGTGTTTTATACAGGTTGGCCAACTAGTGTGAGCTTATGACTATTAGGACTCGAATTTCTATGTAGATTTAGCAATGGCTTCTGCAAGCTAAAAGGGAAATAAGTTTTACTTTTTCTTTATTGTGAATAAATTTCCTCAAGAGAAATTAAAATCCTTCTTTAGAACTGATTTTCCCCTTATGGGATTTTCTAGGGTCTTTAGACCAAAAATACTGTGTAAAATTTCCGAGTGTGTGCTTGCATTTAATTCTTGTGTCAGTTGTGAAAAGTGAAAAGAGTAAAGTAGTCTTATGCTTCATGTTGAATGTATGTCTAACATTTATATTAGCTACATGTAATGTTGGGTTTGGGCATTAAACTTCATGCAAAAACTTCAAACTGGGTTGGGGCTATAGAAAACAAAATTTTTCTACATGTATCAGAGCTTGAAGGACTTCAAATTTGAGTTTTGCATCAGCTGATAGAAGAAACCAGAAAACAAACCTCTTCCATATTAGTGAACAACAGTCATAAAACCTCAATCAGAAAATCAAAGACTTGTTGGTTGAGAGGTAGGAAGATAGCCTAGTAATAGATTTGCTCCTTTGTGTTGGTTGTGAGGGTCATGGCGATTGGTTTGAGGGTGGAGGACAGATTGAGTGGGGTTGATAATTTTTGCCCCTAGAAGAAGTTGAAGTATGTGACATTGTGGAGAGTCTTGTACAACCTCTTACTAATGCTACTCAGTTGGTGGAATTCAACAAGAATGTGAAGGGAGGGAGAGTCATCCTTGATGACATCAAAGACCATTTATTCCCTCATGTGATAGGAATGAAGTTTCCCTATGAGATGTGGGATTCACTTGTCACATTACACCAAAGTTCCAAATGAGAACAAGGAGATGGTGTTGAGGCAGAAGTTAAGAAACACCAAGATGACCAAGACCGATAGTGTGACCTCATACCTCACAAAGATCTCACAGGTGAAGGATGAGATGGTTGTCATGGGAGAGTCTATCCTTGAGGACTAGTTGGTCAGGATTGAACTAGATGGTTTCACCCAAAAGTGGGATGGATTCATACATGACATTGTGGCCAAAGAGCATTTTCTAGATTGAAGGAGAATGTGGGATGATGTCATCCAACCTTCCAGGAGTGCAAAGAGTAGTAGTCAGCATGGTGGGAGAGATGAGGAGGAGAATGTTGCCCTTGCAGTGAAGGGCAAGAAGGCCACAAAGAGGTCTTCTAGTGGAGCAAAGCAAGAGAAGGGGAAGCAGAAAGCGAAGAAGAACATAAGCAAAGTGAAATGCTTTGTTTGTCGGAAGATTGTCACTATGTTGTTCAGTGTCCCAACAAGAAGGGCAAGAAGAAGAAGAGAGTTGCAATTCAACAAAGGTGGACGCGTTCACTTCTAGATTTGACAGAGTTTTCCTTATTGGCAGAGGTGGATGAATTTGCCTTAGTGGTGAGTTTAGCCACTCATGTCACATCTTTTGGTGTGTGGTTTTGTCATGTCCCTTCTGAAATTAAATTGTTACAGGTTTATCTATTCTACAATTTTGACAATTTTGGAGGTTGTGGGACCCATGTGATTTTTGGAAAAGACTTAGGAAGGAAAAAAAGGGCCGAAATGTTTGTTGGCATCATAGTTTTTAAAACCAGAACCGGTGACCGGACCGGTCCACCTAATGAACCAGTTTACCGACCGGAACCGGTCTAACAGGGACTGGTTTGGTCTAAACAAACCGGTTTAAAAAAAAACATTAAATAATTAATTTTTAATGAAACAAAACTATTTTTAAGATGTAAAACCATGATTCCAAGCCAATAGAGACAAAATATGCAAAGTTTGCTCATTTATATACCATGTAAGGGTGAATATATCAAAATGGCACTGAGTGCAATACATATCATCGACAAAATAGCAAAATACATAAGAAATGAGGCTCTAAATGGCCTATAAAGTGCAAAAACAATGCTGCAAGCTATGAGGCCATTGGCCTATAGTCCTACTACAAGTCTACAGTGTACACATGATCAATCATCAAGTTCATCACCACTACTAGACACAGGATCATCATCAGGAGCTACATAGACATCATCTGGTTCAGAGTCTGAGGATGTCTCAGCCTGATTTGCAACCTCAATATCAATGCCACCAATGACAATAGAAGTGGACCTAATGGAAGCACGAGTTTGTCGACCTGCACGACTAGTGCCTTGCATTGGTTCTTTGCCTTTCCTTGATGTCGCTACTGATCCTGGTTCTGATGTCGCCACATAATCTGCTTCATCCTCCACTAAAGCCATGTCGATATCAAAATCAACCTCAAACACAGGATCTTCAGTCTCCACCCATTCTGATGTTGAATCAATATCGTCCAACACAATGGGATCTAGATCATGTGTTTTGCTCATCATTTGGTTCCTCCTCAATCGAAGGTTGTATTGCACGAAAACAAGATCATTTAACCATTTTTGTTCCAAATGGTTTCTCTTCTTCGTGTGTATGCACTCAAAAACAGACCAATTGCGCTCACAACCTGAAGCACTACAAGTTTGACTGAGGACTCTAATTGCAAACCTTTGCAATTGAGGACACTGGCTACCAAATGACTCCCACCAATGTGCTGCAAAGAAAAAGACATTAATTAGTAACTTAGTTTATAATTTGAATTGTAAAGAACGTAAACAATTTTAACTTGAAAAGAAAAACAAAATGGAAATTGGAATTGCTTACCTGGTTGGTCCACATCTCTTGCCATATTTGCCAAAAGTACCACCTGCCATATTGAAAATAGTAAGCTGTCTATGTATTTCCAACTGGTCTGCATGGCTAGGGACCATGTGCTCCAAGCAATCAATCAATCCAACTCCGACCTCCCCATCATGCAGATCTCCTAGCCGATTTTTATAGTGATACTTTGGGTTCAAAAAATACCCAGCTGCATGTATAGGACGATGGAGTTGATTGTTCCATGTGTTATCAATGATCTCCCATATACGGCCATATTTAGCTAACCTATCCTTGTAAGTTGCTTGTATCTGCTCCTTTGCCTGATCCATAGCCTCATAAATGTAGCCCATGGCCAATTTTTCCCCATCCACCAACCTTAGAACCTTAACAAGGGGCTCGGTAATTTTCACAAGCTCTAGAGACCTTTTCCAAAAATAAGTGTCTAACACTTTCTTTTTGGTGTCTTTTCCATCTGGTCTACGAGCCCACCAAGATTCAGACCATTCTTCAAAGCAAAACATTTCTACAAGTTTTCATGTTGACCATTGAGACATTGCAACGTGAGGAAGTGAGTTGCAAATCTTGTAATTGCAAGCCTAACAAGCTCTTTGCCCCTAGTGTGTTTCCTCGTTAGGCTCAATACCCATGAGTGGTTGTAAATGTATTTTGTAATGCACTTGGCATGCTCTATAGTGTTTTTTACCCACTCCACTTTGCCTATATCCTCAAGCATGAGGTCTATGCAATGTGCAACACATGGAGTCCAAAATATGGTCTTATATTTGGTCTCAAGCATCTTTCCAGCAAGGACATAGTTTGAGGCATTATCAGTGATGACCTGCACAATATGCTGCTCCCCAACTTCTTGAATAATGCTATCCAAAAGCTGAAATAGAAGGGTTGCATCATTTACCTTATCAGATGCATCAACTGATTTCAAAAACATGGTTCCTTGAGGGCAAGAAACAAGGAAATTAGTGATAGTGCGGTTCTTTCCATCGGTCCATCCATCTGACATAATGGAACAACGTGTTTTGAGCCATGAATCTTTAAACTCAACCAAATACTCATATATGGAAGATATCTCTTTTTGCAAAAGAGCTCCCCTCAAGTCATGCAAACTAGGGCCTTTGAAGCCCTTTCCTGCAGCTATAACAAAGTCCCAAATAGCTTGGTAATAAGGTGAGCGAGCAGCATTAAATGGGATATCTGAATCATACCACCAACTAGCAATGTATTGATGAGAAGTTTCTTTGCATTGTCCTTTCCAATGTTGATCCAAAGTGGGTTGAAAACTTGGCTGGGAGGAAGTGGGATTAGAAGAGGCAATGTTGGCAGAAGATGAGAAATAACTTTGGATGTTTGTTCTCTTTGTTCCTTTTGATGGTTGGCCAACAGAAGGATGAACATAGTGAAAGGGGTCATTGGTGGAAGGGATAGAAGAGGAGTCTTGAATCTCATAATCATCATACCCACTCTCTTTCATGGCTTCTAATAATTCCCTCTTCCTTGCAATGTCATCTTGGATGGCCTTCTCCCTAGCCTTATCCTCATAAAAATTTTCAAGCTTGGAAATGTATTCTGCCCTAATAGGACCTAACAGTGCATTTGGTGCATCACATGGCTTTACTTGGCCTCTTATCCCAGCCAAGTGTTGTTTCAACCTAAGAATACCCCACTTCCAATAGATTTATGGCATAATTTGCATATCATTTTTCCATCAATTACATCACAATGAGACCATGCACTGTCTTTTCCTTTTGGAGCCATGTTTGCTTGAAATAATAACAATTTGCAAAGAAATCTGCCATTTAAAAAAAAATTGCAGCTAAGCAACATGGAAAACCAAAGATAAATGTAGGAAAACAAATGCACATGCAAGACTCAAGCTACAAAATTTGATAGCATAGAGCTAGAGAGTTTATAGCATA
>APFE030292094.1:26043-40866 GCA_000404065.3 Pinus taeda | reverse complement strand
GGGGGGGGGGGTAATGCATTTGAAGGGGTTTTTTGTGTTTTGGAAGGAGTCCAAACACCTTCAAGGGGAATTTTATGCAGAGATGAGGGTTGTTACTAGGGTCCAGGTGACTTAGTAATTCCCAAGGAGATACTTATGGTTATATTTCAACCAGGGGGAGGGGATATTTACATAGGGGAATTATTACCATAGGGGAAGGGAAATAGATAGGGAGTTAAATAATAATGTCAGTAGTTAATATGAAAATGACAAGAAGAGCGCTAAGTCTTAGAGATCTTAGGCTTTAAAGGGGAGATAGAACTTGGTAGAGGAAATATGGAGCCTCCTTGAGTAAAGCAGATCTTTACCAAGGCAAATGATATGGAAAATTATGAAACTAAGAGATATCAAGCAGATCTTGACCTCTTTAGGGGAAGTTAGTGAATGATTTAGGGAAGAGGAAGAAAAGGGAGTTAGACATGCCTCTCTTGAAGTCCTTCAAATGGGAACTTCCTGCTGACTGTGATCTGTATAAATGTAACACTTGAGAATGTGGGATTAATCACAAATCACCATTCTGCAACCTCAAAATTACCTACCCAGCCTACTTACCTAAATTTTTTTCTTCTTTTTGGTTTGGGTGCACTTAGACTTGCAGATCCAGCTTTTTCAATTTTCTTTTTTATGTCTTCCTATCTACATCTACACTTATTTCTTCCAAGGGCCTAGATTAAACAGTTGGGCTCCTTTGGTTCTCTACCTATTTAAGAATCTGCCAAGATTAAGCTGTTTGGACAGATTATTCATTCTCTATATTCTAAAACAGGAAATTGAAACCTAGGGAGACCAAGATTAAGTTTTTTGGACCTCCCTTTAGCTGAAAATTGTACAAAAATGGAATGATTCTTCAAAATTGGAACGCAGAGGTCGTACTCTGAGCAGCACACTCTCATGGCCTCTTTCTCTGGTGACTATTTAGCAAATATGGAGCATTGCAATATGCAAAGTATGACATATTTGGCCTGTAAAAAATGTCAATCATGAAATATGAGTAACCTGCTGCAGCGGGAGACTAACAGGTTACATGTTGATGATATGTTTGATGAAATGTTTGTCATGGCTAGTAGGGGTCTAGTTATTATCTTGTTCATTTTATTGCTTATGCATCATTGTTTCCTTGCATCCTTAGTAATTCTAAGTGATCATTCCATTTTGGGTAGTGTCCCAGGCTTTGGGCCAAATAGAGCATTAGTTTGAGATTAACTCGCATGTGCAGTGTTTGGGAAGCATTATAAAGCACCTAGCTAGTGTCTGGGGGGAATTAGTCCTGATACTAACTCAGCTGGGCATTGTTTGGGAAGTGTTATAAAGCACTTGGGTAGTGCCTGGGGAGCGTTAGTCCTGATACTAACTCACCTGGGCAGTGTCTAGGGAGCGTTACCCTACCGTAAGTCTCTCAAACAATAGTAGGATCCAGGGATAGCCAATCTGAGTGGCTGACTTGTCTCCTAAAGGTTATTTGGATGATTTTGGATGATTGTATGTGATGTTCCATCCATTCCATTTCCTTAAAGTCACCAAGGAGGTTGAATCTTATCATAGTGGCCTCTCGTCACATGTTTACCCGGCTAGCCTGTTGCTTGGGTAGATGTGGGAGGAGGGTGTTACAATGGCATAAATATGGATTGACATGAAAATCCCTCAATATGAGCTTCTTCAACTCATTTATATTTTTGACATAGATCATGTTCTTGAATATCACCAAGCCATCTGCTCTAAGGCGACACTCCCCATCCCTATCACCTTCACCCTATTGTTGAAATGTATTCTTCAGCTTTTCATACCTCTCATCATGGTTCCTTGCATGTAAGTTCCACTCCTATAAATTTTTCCCATATGAACTCATAGCTGAGATATGATTCATCTACACTCTCACACTGAGAGCATCTGCAACCATGTTCTCCTTACCCTTGATGTATTTGATCTCAAATTCAAACTCACTGTGGGTATCCAACCATATAACTTGTCTGAAATTCATATTGGGTTGGTCAAACAAGTACCTAAGACCTATATGATCACTCATCAAGATGAACCTCTTGTCAAGAAGATAATTTATCCACATCTTCAATGCATGAATGATAGCTGCCAACTCAAGATTGTGAATCACATAGTCCTTCTGATGCTCATTTGACTTCCTTGACTCATAGGATACCACCTTCCATTTTTGCATCAGGACTCCAACAATTCCTTACAAGCATTTTTATAAACCACAAGCTCCTTATCATGATCTGCAACCTTCAATACCATAGAATTTGTAAGCAAATGCTTCAAGTGCTCAAAACTAGTTGCACACTCCTCAATCCATTCAA
Source organism: Pinus taeda (assembly GCA_000404065.3). NCBI lineage: Eukaryota > Viridiplantae > Streptophyta > Pinopsida > Pinales > Pinaceae > Pinus > Pinus taeda. The sequence continues at coordinate 38,518 of APFE030292094.1, read as the reverse complement.
ACTTATTCCCTTTCCTTTGTAAAGATGTGATAGGATAACTAATCCTTGAGAAGTTCTTGATGAACTTCCTATTATAAAATGTTAGTCCCTTGAATGATCTTACCTCATCCACAATCCTAAGAGTTGTCCACTCCATGATAGCTCTAATCTTTTCTAGGTCCACTGTTATCCCTTCCTTGGAAATAACATGTCCCAAGTAGTGAATCTAAGAATAAAATAAATTACACTTGTTGACCTTGGCATACAACTGAATCTCTATCAACAATCTCAGCACTGTTGCTAGGTGTTCTACATGCTCTTCCTCATTCTTGGAATATACCAATATATCATCAACAAAGACTATCAGAAACTTGTACAAGTAAAGACACAACACCTTGTTCATTAAACACATGAAAGTCCCTGGAGCATTAGTAATACCAAAAGGAACCACCACAAACTCATAATTCCAATACCTCATATGGAATGCATTCTTGTAGATGTCTTATTCTATGATGCAAACCTAATGATATCTAGATATCAGATTAATCTTTAAGAATATTGTTGCTCCCTTCAGCTAATCAAATAAGTCATCAATTCATGACAAGGGATACTTGTTCTTGATAGTCACATTTTTCAATTTCCTATAATAAGTGCACACTCTGAGAGTACCACCTTCTTCCTGAAAAACAATATTGGTGCACCCCAAGGAGATACAATTGGCCTTATGTCTCCATTGTCAAGCATTTCCTTAATTTGTGACTTCAATTCCACCAAATCTAGAGTGCTCATCCTATAAGGTGCCTTAGTTTCTGGTGCTACTCATGACACCAAATCAATAGAGAATTCAACTTCCCTATGAGGCAATAACTCTGGAATCTTTGTAGAAAACACATCCTAAAACTGCTGCAAAATAGGATACCTCGTTAAGACTTCATCATCCATAACATCCCTCCCTTTATCACTAGAAATATGACTAAAAATAATAAGAATCCTTTCCCACATCTACACTTTTCTTGCATAGATGTAACCATTCTCACTGATGTATGATTCTTCTTTCCCTGCAAAATTGTCCATTCCCCATCATCAACCAGGAACTCAATAACCTTGCCATAGGAGTCTACCTTGGCCTTGTTAATGAACAACTAGTCTACTCCAAAAATCATACTCTATGAAGCCAAAGGAAGCACATTTAGATGTGTTGATGCAGGCATACCATTAAGCTCAAATGCACATGATCTCACCCAATCATGAACTCTTCTCTTGGTCCCTGTAGCCAGGTGCACCAACCAAGATTTTGTGGGCACTTATTTATTCAAGAAACACTTATCCACCAGATCAATACTAATATAATTATAATTAGATCCAAGATCAATCAAAATGGAAACAACTTGATCATGAACGTTACCTTCCATCTCAATAAAGGATGTTTGATTATCTGGATTCCTATTATTCATTGTTGCATAGATCTAAGGAATCTTATGACCAACATCTCCAACTATCTATGCTTTTTGAACACTGTAAATCTGAGGCCCGCCACCCTGATGCGATGTGAACTCATTCCTGTGATGCTCTTCGGCACAAGTCCAACACCTCAAAGGCTTTCTATCATTTCCCTTATTCCTCTCCTCAAGATGAGACCAATTTCCTCTCTTAGTTGCATTGAACTTCTTGTTAGGTTCCACATTATCCTTGTCATCTACATCCTAAGGTCTTCTTAGCTTCTAAGGCCACTTCCCTTTAGTCTTCTCATTACCATACCAATCCTAATTGAACTCAGTATTGCACTTTGAATTTTCCTAACAATGCTTCAACTTTATAATTGCTTCCTCCAATGACCAAGGCTCATCAAACTCAATCTGATCTTTGAAGTTCACAATTTAATGATTAGATATGCATTCATGACATGTAGCTTATATGTTCATGATATGTTTTATGAAATGAGTATCATGTATTAGGAATGTCTAGGTCAATGTATTTCTCAGTTCTAAATGGTTGGCATTTTTATCATTATACTTATGTTTCTGGAAATTTATAGGCATATTTGGGAAGTGGTTTGGAGGCTAGCATGGAAATGTGGCATAGATATCGTAACTGATGACATAGAACTAAGGATTTTGGGTCATAACCACATGGATGTTGTGTTATGGGTGCGGTTGTGGAGTTAATATAGTGAAACTAGGTTCAAGCTCGAGGATTGATCACTTGGGGTGGCTTTTAGGCTCCTAAGTGGTTTGTAAACCATTAGGGATGATAGTTTTCTTCCTACTACTTGACCCCACTTCAATAACTAGAACTTGGAGGTCAATTCATGTCATAGTGACACAACTCATTTTTAGCATGGAGAGTTTGGGAAAATGGGTGAATGTGGGGTGGGGTGTCACAGGGTGGTATAAAAGCTTCCAGGTTCAAACAATTGGACTAGATGGGATAAATGCATATTGTTACACATGCATGTTAGTTGTTTATGTGTTCAACATGCATGCATGTAGGTCATTTCTTGTTAGGATCATGATATTTATGTATGGGTTGATATGCTTGTGATATTATATAGTGATAATATGTACTGATATGTGTAGATGAGATAACCTCCCCTAAGATATAATGAGGTATGATTTTGATTGTGATTTTTATTTGGTTTATCTAACATGACATGTTTGCAGGAAAGAGAAGGCCAAAAATGAAGAGAAGAATGGTGGATTAGAGTTCACATGACTCCCCTTACAGGCCTAATGTGAATTCAGTGGAATGAGAAAGGCTAGTTGAGCAACAAGGGGAAGAGTATTCTCTTGATATAATAGATACACTAAGAAGTATGAGGGCATAGATCAGAAGTTGCAAGTAAGATGATAACAGGCTCATTGAGGCACAAGAAAGGCTTCCTAGAGCTCAAGAAAAGAAAGTAGAATTTAATGTAGGCATCCTTCAAAGTCTTTCAAATTTGTAGAAGCAAGGACAAATGGGGATGAATTATGGACAAGAGGAGAAGACTAATGGGGAATATGGAAGTAGGTCTCATATAGGGCACAAGGTGGAAAAATATGATACATTCAAAGGTGGCAGATATTTGGATACACCCGACAAGAGGGGTAGTACTTGTGGATTTCACTCTAGTTCTTGTTCTAAGAGACATCATCACCATCACAACCACTATCCTTGTAGGAAGAGTGAGAAGGGATATTTTCCAAAATATTTCAATAAAGATAAGAATCCTACATTTGATGGAGATATGAAGAGATTAGAAGATGTAGAAGCATGGTTGCTTGGGATGAAGAATTTATTCAGATTGCATGAGTATTTAGAGAACATGAAAGACGATATAGCTACCTTCAGTATCAAAGGAAAAGAAAATATATGGTGGGAATATGTGAAGAATCTTAGAAGCATTAGAGAAGAGGAGCTAATTTGGTATGAGTTGGAGAGACTCTTTAAGAAGAAGTCCTTTTCTAAAAGATATTATGATGATAGGGCTAAAGAATTATATTGACCTAGACATTCCTAATACATGATACTCATTTCATCAAACATATCATGAACATATAAGCTACAGGTCATGAATGCATATCTAATCATTAAATTGTGAACTTCATCTAAGAATTGCCAAGAAGGCTCTCTTCCCTCTCAAGATAGCTGCAACAACACTTGCTAGCCCATGCATTTATCAACCATTCAGTAACTTATTAAATCATGAGCAAGAGCCATAACTAGAGCACATCATAGAACCATGCATATAACCAAAATATAACCAAAATAGAAACCATGACAACTCATCCATAAGATCAACATGATAATCAATACACGTGCTCATAGATCACAATAGGAAATATCTCATACTAACATAAGAAAATGTCAACCAAGTTAGGGACTTCCACATACCACCCCACCATAGATTGGTTGAACCAAAATCTCTCTTTCATCCAATCACCCCCATGCCATATTCCAAGGATGAATGTGGTATCATATGGGTTAAACCAAAATAAAAGCAACCATGGCTTCCAAAGGGAAAACCACCTCAACTCCCAACCATAGTGATTTCACCTAACGAACCCAAAAATTACTAATACCAAACTAGATTGGTCTCTACTCAAGTTGTCCAAGGCTCCAAAGACTACTAACTCAACCCACAACCTCCATGGGACCCAAGCTGCTACATGGCTCCAAATATCTACCATCTCAACCCACAACCTTTGGGGAACCCAAGTTGTTCTAGGGATCCAGATAATTTGTCCCAACTCACAACCACCAAGGATCTTGAGAACCAATAAAAAATCAAACAAGGAGCCCACTACATACAAGGAAATGACAAGGAAAGGCTAAAACCACTATCAATCTAGGTAAAATTCCATGCTAATGATAGAACATAACCAAGGAACCACATGCATATACCATGCATAAAAAAAAACAAGGAGATCACATGTGCAACTTGTTACCTGCAATGTAATCATATTTTAGATCTTGATCCAACTATCTCCTTGCACTCCCTTGCTTTCTTTTACTTACTTTTTGCTTTCTTCCTTGTCATCCTACAAATCTAAGTGAATGCTAGAGTGCTCCAAGAATTCTCTAAGTGTGCAAGAGTGTATGAGAGAATGAGAGTGTGGAAGGAGAGAACCAAAATTGAAATGAAAAATGTTGTCTTGGGATGAGCCTTCCGTTATCGATATAGACAACCATAACCATATAAAAATATTATCAAACATGGTCAAATTACTCAAACCATGTTCACCCATGGTGAACTTGGTTAAGCGACATGACAAAAAATGATTAAACATTGCAATGACATCTCAATGTGACAAAGATTACTATAGTGTTATATTACATTGCAATTATCCAATGTCGGAATGTGACATTACAAAATTAGTTGACAACATTTACTAATATGCTTGACTATGTTTTACAATGTTTGACTATGATTGATTTTCAACACTCTTGAAATTTGATAAATCAAAATCATCTATTAATATTACTTTTCAATTTTAATAGTCAAACATAGTCAACCACATTAGCCAAACATAGGCAAACAGAGTTAACCTCCATAGTTCATGTTTAAATAATCGATCACTGTCAAAATTCATCCACCCTATGTTTACCATATTTAACAAAACTCAAAATCCACTCATCGTTGTCCTTCGCCAATGTACCATATTAGGGTTTATAATAATTTAGGCTTTAATATTATGACTATTAATATTGGGTTTATATATTTTTAACCATGGTAAACTTACTCAAACCATGTTCACTCGTGGTGAACTTGGTCAAGTAATGTGACAAAAATTTATTAAACATTGCAATGACATCTCAATGTGACAAATATTACTACATTATTATATTACATTACAATTTATCCAATGTTGCAATGTGACATTACAAAATTAGGTAACTGCATTTAATAATATAGTTGACTATGTTCTACAATGTTTGACACTCAACACTCTTGAACTTTGATCAAACGAAATCACCTATTAATATTATTTACTAATATTAGTAGTCAAACATAGTTGACCACATTAGACAAACATAGAGAAACAAAGTTGACCTTCATAGTCCATGTTTAAATAATTGACCATGGTTAAAATTCATAAACCTTGTGTTTACCGTATTTAACAAAAGTCAAAAGCCACTCATAGTTATCCTTTGCCAATGTACCATATGGGGGTTAGTAATAATTTGGGTTTTAATATTATGTCTTCTAATATTGGGTTTATAATACTAGGGTTTATATATTAGGCTTTATAATACTCGAATTGGATTTTATGGTTTAATATATAGGGTTTATAATTAGGATCTATAATATAGGGTTTAATATTGGGCTTATAATATAGGGTTTTTAATATTAGAGTTTATAATATTGGATTTAATATTAGGGTATATAATATAAGGGTTTTTAATATTATGTTTATAAACATAGCGATGTTTAAAAATAGTCATAGTTTGTTAACCATAGTCTAACCACATTGAACTATCATCAACTATGATTACCATGGATGACTATTATTAATCATAGTTAACTATGGTCACCATGGTCAACCATTGTCAACCATAGTTGACTCTATTTAGAATGGTTGACCTTCATCAACCATGCTTAGTCATGTTCAACCATGGGAAACCAAGGTCAATCATGGGCGTATTTCGTCAACCATAGTCACCATATTCAACCTTTAAAAACCATGGTCAACCCATGCTTGACATGGCCCATCATTATCAATATGGTCAAATATGGTAAACCCAAGTTGCCATGGTAAATCATGATCAACTATAGAATTGAATTATCAATATAGAAGACCATAATCTATCATAGAAAACTATGATCAACCATGGTAAAATTAGTCAAAACATGTTCTTCCATGGTGAACTCAATCAAGTGATGTGACAAACATTGTCACATTGTGATAAGCAGGGTTGCAATATTGCATTATCGCATTGTGATAGAAATTTATTAAATGTTGTAATGATGTCACAATGTGACAATATTGCTGGGTTATATTACATTGCAATTTATTGAACATCATAATGTGACATTGTATTTAATCCCTTCGTTTTATAATATTAATCCCTTAAGTTTATAATATTGATAATCTCTTGGGTTTTTAATGTTAATCTCTTGGGTTTATAATATTAATCCCAAGGTTTTATAACACTAATATTAGGGTAAAATATATTTATCTTCTGGTTTATAATATTAATGTTCGGGTTTATAATATTGGGTTTTATTATGTTAGGGTTTATAATATTAAGTTTAATATTAATGTTTAATATTGTAATATTGGAATAGCACAAAAATGTGTCTAGCATCGCATTGTGACAAACATTGTCTCCTTGTGACAATGAATTTGACATTGACTGTCACAATGTTACATTACATTGCAATTATTCAATGTTAGAATGCGACATTACAAAATTAGGGTTTAATATTAGGGATTATAATATTAGTGTTTATAATATTGGGTTGATATCGTGTTTAATATTTCATTTATAATATTATTATTTAATATTATGTTTATAATTTGGGGTTTTTAATATTGGGTTTATAATATTGCATTTAGTATCAGGGTTTGAAATTTTGTTTTTTTAATATTGGGGTTTATAATATTGGTATTAATATTAGGGTGTATTATTTTGTTTTATAATCATAGAGTTTATAATGCGGGGTTTTATAATGTTAGGTTTTATAATAAATTTTTTAATATTAAGGTTTAATATTGTGACATTGCAATGTGACAAGCAGTGTGACAACCACATTTTCACAAAGAAACATTACATTGAATTTTTTTCAATGTCACATTGTGTCATTAAATAAATTAGGGTTTTATACTCTCATTTAAAATATTGGATTTAGGGTTTTGGGTTTATTCTGGTTTATAATATTGGGTTTAGGTTGTTTAATTGTAGTGTTTATAATATTAATCCTAGGGTTTTTAATCCCTTGGGTTTACAATATTAATCCTAGGATTTATAATCCCATGGGTTTATAATATAGGTCCTAGGGTTTAATATTATTCCCATTCTTTTATTGTCCCTTGGGTTTATATTATTAATCCCTTGGGTTTATTAATTCCTTAATTTTATAATATTATTAGACCCTTGGGTTTATACTATTAGGGTTTATAATACAAATCCCAATATATATTAAATGAATTAGAATTTAATATTCTGGTTTATAATATTGGGTTTAGAGTTTATAATGTTAGTGATTATGATCATAGGTTTATAATATTAATCCTAGGGTTTATTCGGTTTATAATATAAATCATGGGGTTTAATATTATGCTGTTGGGTTTATTATTCATTGGGTTTATAATATTAGTCTCTTTAGTTTATAATAATATTATTCTATTGGTTTTATAATATTAATCATAGGGTTTATAATCCCTTCAATTTATTATCCATTATGTTTATAATATTAATCACTTGGTTTATCCATTGTGTTTATTATCCATTAGGTTTATAATATTTATAATCTCGTGAGCTTGTTAGTCCCTTGGTTTTAAAATATTAATCCCAAAGATTTATAATATTAATACCTTTCGGTTATTAATCAATTTGGTTTATAATATTAATTCCTTGTGTTTATGGATCCCTTGCGTTTATAACATTAATCCCCCCCGTTTATAAAATTAATTCCTTGGGTTTATAATATTTATCCTTTGGGTTTATTAATCTATTGAATATATAATATTAATCCCTTGGGGTTGATAATATTAATAATCCATTGAGTTTATATTATTAATCTTTTTGGTTTATTAATCATTTGAGTTATAATGTTAATAATCCATTGGGTTTATAATACTTATCGCTTTGGTTTATAATATTAATACCTTGGGTTTATTAATTTTTTGGGTTTATAATATTAATCTCTTAGGTTTATTAATACCTTGGATTTATAATATTGTGTTTATAATATTAGGATTTAATATCGAGTTTATAATTTTGGCATTTTTGATATTGGGTTTATAATATTGTGTTCAATGTTAGGGTTTGGAATGTTGGTTTTTTAATATTGGGTTTAATATTAGGGTTTAGTTTTGTGTTTTATAATCATAGAGTTTATAATGTGGGGTTTTATGATGTTAGGGTTTACAATATTTGGTTTAATTATGGTTTAATATTGTATTGTTGGAATAGTACGGAGATTTATCCAATGTTGTAGTGTGTTTGGCATCGTTATTAGTATGACAATATTTTTCACAATGATACATTACATTGCACTTTATTAAATGTCACATTGTGACATTGGATAAATTAGCTTTTTATATTTTGGTTTATAATGTTGGGTTTAGAGTTTATTATGCTTTACAATATTGGGTTTAGGATTTATAATCTTAAGGTTTATGATAATAAGGTTTATAATATTAGTCCCAGGGCTTTTAATCCCTTGGGTTTATAATATTAATCTTAGGGTTTATAATCTCATGGGTTTTTAGTAAAATTCCTAGGGTTTAATATTATTCCCTTGGTTATATTATCCCTTTGGTTTATAATATTAATTCCTTGAGTTTATAAAATTATTATTCCCTTGGATTTATGATATTAATAATCCCTTGGGTTTATAATATTGGGGTTTATAATATAATTTTCAAGAGATTGAATGAATTAGGATTTGATATTTTGGTTTATAATATAGGGTTTACGGTTTCTAATCTTAAATTTTATAATTGTAATGTTTATTTTATTGAACCTAGGGATTTTAATCCCTTGGATTTATAATATTAACCTTTGGTTTATAACCCCTTGGGTTTATAATATTAATGATAGAGTTTAATATTATTCCCTTGGGTTGATTATCCATAGGGTTTATAATATTAAACACTTAAGTGTATTAATCCCTTGGGTTTATAATCTCAATAATCTCTCGGGTTTATAATATGAAATATATATTGGGTTTATTAATCTTTGGATTTATAATATAAATCCCTTGGGTTTATATCCCAAGGGAGATTGATTGATATATAGTTGAATATGCTGTTATATATAATATTGGTTTTAGAGTTCATAATTTTAAGGTTTTTAATCACAAATAATATAATTCAATCATAGGATTTTTAATCCCTTGGATTTATAATATTGATTCTATTGTTTATAATCAATTGGGTTTATAACAATAATCGCTCTCTTGTATTTATAACATTGATCCCTTGGGTTTATTAACCCCTTCTCTTTATAATATTAAGCCCTTAGGTTTATTAATCTCTTGGGTTGATTATATTAATAATCCATTGGGTTTATATTAGTAATCCTTTTAGTTTATTAGTCATTTGGGTTTATAATGTTAATAATCCCTTGGGATTAAATATTTATCCATTGGGTTTATAACGTTAATCCCTTAGGTTTATAATATTGGGGTTTATAATATTGTATTAATATTCTGTTTATAATATTTTCTTTTAATATCAAGTTTATAATTCTAGGATTTTAATTTTGGGTTTGTAATATTGTGTTAGTATCATGGGTTGAAATGTTGGTTTTTAATATTGGGGTTTATAATATTGAGATTAATATTAGGGTTTAATATTGTTTTTTAAAAGCATAGAGTTTATAAGATGGGGTTTTATAATGTTAGGGTTTATAGTATTTGGTTTAATATTAGGGTTTAATATTATGTTGTTGGAATGGTGTGAAAATCTACCCAATGTAACAATATATTAAGCATTGTCACAATGTGACAAGTAGTGTGACAATCATTTTCAAAATGATACAATACATTTAAATTTATTTAGTTTCATATTGCGACATTGAATAAGTTATGGTTTTATATTCTGGTTTAAAATATTGGGTTTAGGGTTTATAATCACATGCGTTCATATATAAGTCTAAGGCTTTAATATTATACCCTTAGTTTTATTATGCCTTTGTTTTATAATATTAGTCCCTTGGGTTTATTAATCCATTCAATTTATAACATTATTAGTCCCATGGGTTATTAATCCCTTGGTTTTATAGTATCAATAATCCCTTGGGTTTATAATATTAGGGTTTGTAATATAAATCCCAAGGGAGATTGAATGAACTACGATTTAATATTATGGATTATAATATTGGGTTCAGGGTTTATAATCTTATTTTTTTATAATTGTAGGGTTTATAATATTAATCTTGTGCTTTTTAATCCCTTGGGTTTATAATATTAATCCTAGGGTTTTTAATCCTTTGGGTTTATAATATTAATTCTAGGGTTTATAATCTCTTTCGTTTATAATATAAATCATAACACTTAATATTATTCCCTTGGATTTTTATTCATTGGGTTCCTAATATTATTCACTTATATTTATTATTCCCTTGAGTTTATAATATTATTAGTCCCTTGGGTGTATTAATCCATTGGGTTTATAATATCAATAATTCCATTGGTTTAGAAGATTAAATATTGGTTGAGTTTATTAATCCCTTGGTTTTATAATATTAATAATCGCCTACGCTAACATAATAAAATTATTTTCCATCTCTTAACAATTTAGGGTTGGTGATGAGAGCCAAGGTTGGGAGGTGGTTGTGACCTAGCAATGTTATGAAGTGTTGGTGTTGCAGTCGACAGCTCGGGCCCCCTCTATGAGACCTCGACCCTTTTGTTCAGGCTTTGGCCTTTTTGGCATGTCTCCCGTTTGCTTGATTAGGTGGGGAGCTCTAATGACTCAGTGGAGGTGCTGTATGTCTATTGAAACCTTCTTGAATCTCACTTCTATTCATCCTGGGTCATGCTAGCTTCCTTAATGACATAGCCTTCCCTGGCGGTACCGCTGCTCGTGGAGATTATGACCTTATATGTTTTGTTTTCTTTAGCTTTGAAGTTTAGTAAGCAGGGAGAGTCAAAGTTTGTGAAGAGGGCCCAGGAGATCCCCAAGATAGAGATTTATGCCTCTCAAGCCCGCTCTCTTGCATTGCAGCTTGTAGATAAGGGACACATTGTCCATTTTATGGGCCTTTGGTTGTCCTGTGGGACAGTAAAAGCCTGGATCGAGAAGAATTGGAAGCCTCTTATTAAAGGAAAGGTGATATCCTCCTTCTGTGGAAAAGGCTTCTATAATTTCTACTATGGGAATAGGCTAGACAAAGATTTAATTTTCTGGAGTGTTCCATACTTTATGGGTCCTAGATGTTGTATCTAGATTGATGGAGTCCTAGCTTCAATCCAGAATGTGATGTTCCATCTGAGGTTCCAGTCTAGGTGAAGTTGCCTTACCTCCCCCTTCACTACTAGAATGATGTGACTTTCAAGCTCATTAGGAACTCCCTGGGGAAGTACATTGATTGTTCAGAGCCAAAAGATGGCCTCTTCTCCCATGCTAGGATTTATGTGGAGGTGGACTTAGAGAAAGTCCTCCCAATGACTGTCAATATATGCATGGATAGTTAGACACACATGCAGGAAGTCGACTATGACCAACTACCCTTTAAATGAAAATTGTGCCATGAGTATGGGAACTTTGCCAAGGGATGTCCAAAAGGTTTAGATTCTTCATAAAAGCATTCAGGGGATCCTAAGGAGAATTGGAAATAGGTTAAATGGAGGAAGCACTTGAAGAATTCATGCCTTGATGGAACCCTTGGCTCTATTCGAGTATCTAAGGATGTTGGTCATGCCCAATTCCCTTCCTCAGGCTCGCCAGTAGGGGAAGTTATGGTCTGGTGTCAGAGAATAATTTTGGGGTTTTGGGCTTCACTGTAGGAGCTAAATATTTTGTTCCACCCCCCTTCCTCCTCTCAGGAGATCCCATCCTCTCTATCAGCGAACCAGGCTTAGGCCCCAAAAAGTCATAAAGCAACGAGCTCTAGTCTAGACACCGATAGTAGTTCCAAAGAATCCTTGGAAGAAGAGGAGGGTGAGGAGGGATTCCTTACATCAAAGGAAGGTCCACGACCATCTACTCAGTAAAGTTCTGTAGATGAAAGACCAGAAAGTGCAAGGACAAAGAAACCATAAAGAAAATGGAAAAAATCAAGAAGAAAAACAAATAAGGAAGTAAGGAGTGAAAAAAATGAAAATACAAAGAGTTGGGAGTCC
>APFE030292094.1:3218-18106 GCA_000404065.3 Pinus taeda | reverse complement strand
AAAAGAGAAGAAAAAAAAGAAAAAAGAGAGGGATAAATAAACAAACCCTGGGGGGGAATAAGAATAAAAGAAAAACCGAAAAGAGGAAACAAAGAAAAGAAAGGAAGGAAGCTAAGAGGAAAGGGCCAGAATCTAATAGCTACTGATTTTCTAGCCGTCGTCCCTATTAAGATTACTATGCCTCCTTTCAATTTTTATGGCTTCCCTAAATTTATGGTGATGAAAGTGAGAAATATTCCTAATGACCTTAGCATCCTTAATGCATATCTGATGTTTGGTCTTCTCAACATGCTCTGTTAAGGTCGAAGAGTGGGTCCTTCCATGCTTGATATCGACAACATGTTACATAATCCTTTGATTAATGGATCGGCCTATTTTTCCAATGCACAATATTCCACAAGAGCATGGGATGACATAAACATCTTTCATATCCTTGGGGTCCACAGGGTATTAGCAAATTTTAAGGAACTTCTTATGGTGTTTAGGGGGTGAAAGGTAGAGGAAGGTTGTGCTTCCTAAGGATTCTCAAAATCAGTATGCTTGAACTATATATATAAAAGATATTAACAATTATATTAGTACATATTTAACAATTATTAACCATAACAGAGAGATAAATAAAATTTATTGACAATGACTAAATTTTATTATTATGTTATATGTTAATTATATTACGAGTTGTCTTTAGTGCGATGTTTTGGAAGCTTTTCAGTGGGTTTTTCCAGTCTAATTTCTCTAAAATCTAGCAAGAATTTATTGAAATCACAAGCTTGATGGGTAACCCCTGCTCAATTGAAGTTCCCTAGGAGTTTTTCAAGGTGTTGAATCCATATATACAGTGAAAAAACTAGTTTAAATAACACAAATCAAGATTCAACCTCACATTGTTTCGCTGGATTCTTGCACCGGCAAGTTCAAAAAGGCACACTAAAGATAACTCCATTATATTACAGTTTGAAATATAACTATTAATATAATATATAATATTAATATAAACTATAAATGTATAAACCTAACATAATATGGGTTTATTATTTATTATAGTTATTAATAATAAATAATAATTATCTTTTAACAAGATATATTTAATAATTATTATTGTAAATGTAGATGATGTAAGCAAATACTAACCACATTGGTAAATATGATATGCTAGTTTTAAAGCATAAGAAAAAAACTAGCGAACAAGCCGATCAAAGTCACCATTCACCATTGTGTAAATATAAAGATGTTGAAACGTTTCCTCAGACAACAAAGTGCGACTGTCTAGTACACACAAAGCTTGAATATGAATTTATTTAAATATGCCCAGATTGTAAAATTCACCTCTTTGCAAGTTATGTGTCCAAACTACAATTAGAAAGTAAATATTAGTAGTCTTTCTGACTTTGTTATACATCAGAACCATCACCCCAAAATGAGAGAATCCCCACCGACAACTTCTGTAACTACATGTCCTAATCCGAAATGTTCCGATATTCCATTCCCACATGATTATGATCATGTGATGATGATTCATGAACTTCCTTCCTTGGAGAAAGAAGATCCCCGCCTTAAAGAAATGTTCAACAAAATGCATCCCTCTGATATGCCTCAATACGGTCTAGGATATCTAGAACAACTAGATGACCTAATTCCTCAGTCCAGATTTAATAATTTTGTGCCTCCTGATTGTAAGAAGCCTTTAAAACTAGAAATGCACAATTTGTTCTTAGTTATGGAAGGATGTAAAAAGCATACAATTGATAATAAGTGGATAAAAAATATGCTAAATTGGGATCTATATACCCATCCTGAGGCTTAAAGTTTCGACCTTAGTACTCCATATCCTGGAAAGATCAGACTATCATATGAATGGAAGACATACATGAAAAAGGAAAACATTTGGTTATCCTTTTATGAATGGAAAAGAAAATTGGAGAGAACATATGTAAATATGGCAGATGCTGAATCATCTTTAACAAAACATGTTTGGACTGCTATAGATGGTAGCAAAGTTGAAACTCCTACCACTTTTCCTCCTTACAGAGGCATTCTGTTAGGAGAAGCACAAAACAGTGCTAAATCCATCCCCTTGGTCTTAAAGGATGATAATTCCCTTGGCATTGATGGTAGGATACAAAATGCTAGTGAACAGATAAACTGGACCAACATGGAAGTAAAAGGGTTGGAAATGAACTATTCAAAGACTACATAAGTAAAAGAAAGTTTTCATAGCTTACAAATTTCTGTAAATAGCATCAACAAAACTTTGAATGATGTAAATTATTCTACTACAGTACTAAAAGGCTTTGTCAAAGAATCTTTAACAAGAATTTAGGATGTTGAAAAGAAAGTGGATATAGGGAAACAATCTACTCAATAATCCATTGAAGAATTATCTGAAAAATTTGAGAGAGTGCATATAGCCTCAAAGGACAAGCCTATTCCTATTTATTCTCTTTTTAAAAGAACTATAAATATCCAACATCCTATCAAACCTATTGATAAATTTCCTTTTCTTCTCCCAAAAGAGACAATAGAAGAAAAATCTGAGCCTATAACTCTTTCTTCTCTGTTTAGAGAAACATAATAGCCTAAAAGCTTAAAATTACACCTGTTCCCCATCTATGAGCCTCTCCAAATCTAGTATATGGTACGCTGCACCAAATCTTAGTGGAAAAGGGAAGCTCCTTGAAACACACAATTTCAATCCTGAATCACACAAAGAGTGGAAAATTGACAATCTAAGTATTGCTCAAATAAGGCAAATGATAGACCTAATGTTTACTGAATATAAGCTTATGTTCCTTAAAGGGAAGAATGAAATAGAATCTTGTAAGTCTATCATTCAATGCTTCACTAGAACCTTATTAAGATGGTGGGAAACAGAGTCATCACTAGCATTGGTAATAAAAATGGAAAATGAAATCTTCAAGGATGAATGGGGAGATATCATCCATAATTCCGATCGTGACCCACAAAGCAACATGATTGGGGCATTAACCTCATTTATTTTAGAACGTTGGTGTGGAGGAGAAATTGAACTTGCAAATAAGCATGAGATGATTCTCATGAACATTAAATGAAGAAAAATGTTACAGTATGTAGACTTTCATAGGGGTTGGATTCAAAGAATATATGAGGTCAAAGATAGTAAAAACTTCTCATGGAAATAAGTCTCCTTAGCAGCTTTTCCTTCAAAATTTGTTGATTATCTTAGACAGATGGTGAGCACCAGTATTGCAACAATAATGCTCCAACTCCTGGGCTGCCTACTTTACTCTTATCAACCCAGTAGTTCACAACAAACTTGGAAGCGACGATGCTATATGCACAAGTACTAGTTCTTACTGCATGTTTTCACTTGGTTAGCCAACACAAAATCACTAGGAGTTCAAGCCAACTTATATGGATTCCAGAATAAGCTCTATATGTGATGAAAGGAAAAAGAGAGAGATTACTCTACTGATGTTATTCGACTTGCAGAAAGGAAGACTGAAATGTAAAGCAAACCAAGGAAATCCTAGTTAACCACTAATCCTACTTTTGCAGAAAGCACTATGAAAACCATGAAAAGAATGTGATTACCTACTCAAGGAAGTGAACAACATCTACCTAAGCTATTTCTAGAAGTAAATGATAAAAAATAATCTTTTTGGATTTTTATGTATTTTTATGTGAATGTGTCATGCATGTGATTTATTTGTTTTTGAATGTGGTAGTGAATAGGTGGCGATGGAGGGTGATTTTGGGACTTGACAGGATGTAGGATGGTGTCAATAGATCCTAGGAGGTCTTAGGTGGCCTTTTGGAGGCTTTTCCCACATTCAGCCTTCAAAAGAAATCCTATAGGAAAATCTACAGGAGGACACAGGAAATCTACAGGAGGAAAAACAACGTTCTACAGGAGGCCTATAGGAGGAGGTCGAGAGCAGTTTTGGCTGTTTTGAGGGTGTGAGAGTGGGTGGAAAAGGTGAATGAAGGTTGGAATGAAGTGTTAGGGCACCTAGGGTCTACCAAGAATCATTAAGAGAGAGAAAGGTGATTGCATTTTCTCAACAAGAGAGGAAGAAATTCTAGGGAAAATGTAGGAAACTAAGGAAGAATTGAGGGGAGACTTGGGTGACCTGTAGGGCATGGATCAGATGGAGAATGGAATGGCTAATAGGCTGGCCTACTATTAGAAGATATTTGTTGCATAAACAACTGACATGCAACCAATGAGATTAAGCAAGCAAGGAAATAAGTATATCTAAAAAATAGAGTTTTTGTATCAAGTAAACTATGATCTATGAAAGGAAACGCTGATAACCATTGTAGGAAAATAAAGCATGAAAGAAGACTATTGAAGATAAGGAAATGAGCATGATGAAGAAGTTCTGAAGCAAAGCTAAACTAGACTATGAATCAACTAAGAAGCTGCAAACTCTAGAGATCCTATGAATGAGGAAAATCTGTGTTTTTGGGGCAGCAAGAGGGTCTTTGCCTCAAATCATGGTCCAAAAGGGAGGAAGAGAGGCCAAGGCACTGTTTCTAGCCTTTTGGATCTTTTCTTTATCACTACTTCATCTAATATAGAAAGCACAAATGGAAGAAAACTATTGAATCATCAACAACAACCTATTCTTAACTAGAAAATAAATTCATCTAACAACAACCTAATCTACAAACTGAAATAAAACATACAAATACAAGTAAAGAGGAGCTTGGATGCTTGGATTGGGCCCTAACCCAAGAGCATTAGCTCTTTGAGGTAACTCAGTGCTAACTCAAAAAGGAGTCCATCTTTATTTCCAAAAAATTAACAAGATTACATGAATTGTCAAAATAATAAGCTCGAAGTTGAGCAGAGTTTACATAAGCAATACTGCAGCAAAAATCCAACAAAAAATATGACCCTAGTGAGGCCCTAGGCCTATCTACTTATAAAAATGAAGCTACTAACAACTTCCTCAAAATCAGGGAGGCTTGGCTCGCAAAACTCGAGATAATCATCAGTTATCCCCACTTGCTCAGCTGTCTGCTAATGCATGACTTGGCTGCTTGTACTTCGAGCTGCATGAAGGGGAATTCGAAATGAGGAGTAATAAATGAGGAGGATTCCCTTCTATAAGTCCTCTCCTTTTTCCACTTCGAGTTATTGTTGCCATTTGTCCATTGGATCCTTGACTTTGACCACAAAATTCATCAATACTCTGCATTAAACACATATTAGACCACATGGCATCATAATTAACTCAACTCACTCTATAAGCATGAATATAATTCTAAAATCACATAATAAGCTAAGAGAATGGTTGATTTAACTAGGTTAGGAGGTAAAATTAGCCCATATAATTACCCATTTATGAGGCTCATCATCACCCCACAATTGAAAGTGTTGCTCATCCTCTTAGAAACTTAGTCCATCTACTCATCTTTTATGGCCCTGGTGGCTTCCCTAGCATCCCATTCTTCTTATGTGGTCTCCTCTTCCTTGTCATAGAATCCTACCTTCCTGTCTACCTCTTCCCATTGCTCCTGCTCTTCCTCCCCTCTTTTGCCTTCCACCATGCCTAGCAGCAGTGGGCGACTCAATTTTAGGGCAATCCAATTGACCTTCAACCTCTGCATGGAGCGCTTGTACATGGGAACTCTCTTTAATGCCTCCCTCATCCTCATTTGGGAATGATATTCCCTGATCTGCAGATTGTGTGGTAAGATATTCCATCTCCTCATATAGGCATGTACACAGTCATCCCCAAGTAATCTTTCCATATCCTCAAAATGCACAATGGTTTGTGCTTGATCACTGATATATCTAGGTGCAATCTGAGGATTATGTGCAAGCAAGTTATGTGTGCTAATGAGTGCCATGGGGTCTGATGGTTCAACTCTAATTATTAAGGGCTCATTCTGTTCCTTTATCATCAAGCTTCTTATTTTTGCTACCCTTAACTCTTCATGGTTCATCCATGAGGCCATGGCCATTAGTTGTAGGTCCCATAGCCTAGCATTGGGGTCCCACACATTCATGTCTATGAGGGCTATATTATGCAGGTAGAATTCTGCCATCTTTGTCTTATCTTCTGATGTGCTTTGGTCAAATAGGTCCATAAATTGCCTGTAATATTGGAAAGGCATGGTGCCTCTTTGTGCCAAAGTCTTTATCTAAAATTACAACCATTGGTCCTTAAGATACAGTCCATAGGATTTTGTTGGTTACCTACATTGCAATGCCTCCATGGACCAGTTGGCCATGCATGCCAGTTGGGTCTCTTTCTCTTGTAGCTGCCTCCTTAGCAATTCATTTTTTGTTTCAAGTTGGCTTCTTGAAACTGCTTCTTTGTGTTTGACAACACTTAACTCTCCACCCATTTCTTTGAGTTTGTTCTCCATATGGCCAATATCCTCAACTCCTTTGGATTTGGCTATTTGCATCCACCTATGGGTCCTTATTCTTTCTTTCTCCAATTCAAAGAATAGTGGAATTGGAATTTTTTGTGGAATTATTCTTCCCCTGTTAAGAAGATGGTAGTAGGAGCCAAGACTAGGCTAGGGATCAGGTTCTTGTGCCTCTGTTGCTTCCTCCTTTCCTTGTGGCTGTCCTTCTAGCCTTTTTTCAAGTTTTTGGGTCTCTTGTAGAATAGTCTATGCCTCTTGTAGGACTGTTTTTTAGTCCTGTAGTTCTACTTTTTCTTTCCATGTGGGAGATATAAGAGTCCCCCTTTCATAAGTGATAGGTGCCTTGGAAGGGGATTCTTTTCCTTAGGTAGAGGGTGAATCTTTGATAATAATTAGCACTTTAGAAGAAGGCTGAGGTTTCCCTGTTTTGATTCTTGTGCTCTTCCTAGCCCTAAAATACATTGAGGTTGCCTCTTCCTCTTTTATTTTGGTTTAATTGGTGTGTTGAGGGCAGTGAGAGCAGCTGCTGCCTCTCTTTCTAGGGTCTTAGGGGACACTTATGTATTTTCTACCCCTTTCTCTCCTCCTATCTCTGTTTCTCCCTGCTCTGTTTCTTTAGCTTCCTCCTCCTCTATCTTGGTTTCTTCCTTCTCCCTTCTTGTTCTTCTAAATCCCTAGCTGCTTCACCTTCTCCCCCTTTATGCTCTTCCTCCACACTACCAGTGGGACTGATATCATAGGTCAGGGTCTTTATGTCATCTTCAGCTATCATGTTTCTGAAGATTTCCTAGGCTATGGGGAGTGTGAATGTATGGAGGGCTTCTTCCACTAAAATTTTGATTAACCCATGGTGAGCTAGCTGTTCTGAATTCCCTACTTGAACTTTAATGCTAGAGTCAATGAGAGACTACAGGAGGAAGTAAGGGATGCTGAGCTTCTGAGGGGCTGGAGTGTCCATGCCATACCTTAATTCATGCATGATTCTAAAGTGGTAACCATAGACAATGTTTTACCTCCCCTCACAGGAAATATACTTGATTATTTGATAGTTAACCTCATCCCAAGGGTATGGTATGATAGCTCTTCTTGTGCCATTTTTATCTTCTACAGGGGTTTCATTGTTTTGGAAGAAGTTTTTCTTGGCAGCTTGGCCAATTGGTTTCTCATCCTTGCTCCAAGGCAATCCAAGAGGAAGGGTAGTGACCCTATTGATAATCTCAGGGGTTATCTCCATGGAAAGGCCTCTAAAGGTGATAGTGGCATGTGTTCTGGTGCGAGGGACCAAAGAGTGGGCAAATTCTTAGGCAATTTCCTCATCAAACCCTCGAAATTTCTCAAAAAATTTCATCTAATTTGCTCTTTTGAATATGTCCACTACTTGGGGATGTGCATGGATCCTGGAGGAGTTGGTGGGATCCTTCCTCATAAAAGCTCCTGTCATCTTGTTTATGCTTCTTTGAGAATTCAAATGTGGAAAAGGAGACAATAATTTTTGAAGAAAAACAGAGAAATAGAGAGACTGTGCTTTTTCAAGAAATAATCAAAAATTATTTTATGTATTTTCTCCACCTAAAGGCTTTATTTCTTCCTCAAAATTAAACCACTACTTGCATATTTTGATATTCAATGGGGGTATGCATAGAACCTACCTCCTCAACCTGAGAGTTGTGTTGAAACATGTGTTTTCTCCCTTCAAAACCACTCACTAGCCCTCTTGTAGAACACTGTTATCCCTCCTATAGAATTCTTGTAGTTTCTCCTGTAGAACCTGTAAGTTCTCCTATAGACAACACCGAGAGTAGGAATATGGGAGAGATCAATGGAGAATGATGGTTACAAGGCTGTGGGGGCACGAGGAGATTGTAGGAGCGGAGTTTCGAGGAGAGAATGAAGGAAAAGGTGGTGAGAGTGCTCGGGGAAGAGTACTTATTGCTTCTTATGGATATTTTCCAGTGATGGAGGGTGAGTTGGCCAAGTCTACACTGGCCCCATTTGGAACTGTTGGTCCCCACCTACCTTGTCATCATGGCTCTTTCTTCATAATCATCCCTCATGATTGCATCGGAGTTCACACCGCCACCACTACCTGTCCTTGACATCTCTCTTGAGTTTGACTGTGCACACGTGTGGGTGACATCTTTGGATGAGTGAAGTAAACAAACTGAAGGTGGACAAGTTAACTGGTTTCCTTTCCCTCGTTCAACCTCAACCATCTCATTGCTATTTAATTCTTTCTAATTAAACAAATGAAAACAGAGGAGTATGTTAGTTACTTACTTGAAATCCAAATGTTTTTTTTGTGAAGGCTGTGGCTCTCTCCCTTTGCTGCATGCCTTCATTTCTTTTTGATGCATGCTTGTCTGCTTTCTGATGCGTGGTCATGCTTTGTGTAGGTTCCTTCCTGGCTGGATTTGATCTACAGGTGTCTTCTTCAACTTTCATATCTGCACTCTCTTGCTATTGATGCTAAATTTTAATGGGATCAACTGCTACAGGAATTCCTACAGGAGCTCCTGTAGCTGCTTCTCCCTTTGAAATATCAGTTTTTTTTTGTGCTTGGAGCTATGAGGATGATGCCAAAAATGTAGATAGAGATGGAGAGGTAATAGGTAGGCTTCAGGTGAGGTGGATGGTGCTATTTCCTTTCTTATTTTTTATTTTCTAAAAAAATTGTTTTTTATTTTCTGTGTTTTTTTCTTGGATAGGAAGAAGAATGATGCTTGGGATGTGTTGCAGGTCTGGAAGTGATGGAAAGGAGGTTTGAAGATGCAAGAGGATTTATAGATCTTTTATGAAGATTCTCTGTCCCTCAAACTACCTTTTATATTCATTTCTGGCTCTCTATAATTCCTACAGGAGCCTCCTGTAGCAAACATAGTTTCTGGAAAAGAAGCACAGTGAGGTGAAAAAATGCCAAGAATGATGGAGAGAGGTGTGGAAAGGTAGGATAGTTGCTGGTATTGATTTCAGAGCTCCCTTGGCACCTTCTGCTGCTTCCTATAGTCCTCCTGCAAACCTGCAATGTGATTGGAAATTCATTTTTCTTTTTCTTTTTCTCTTTTTTTTTTTTGAAAACAACCAGGTCGCCTCAGGGAGGTTTTCACCCTTGTTGCCTACCCTAGGTGCCTCCAAGGGAGGTTTTCACCCATGGATCTTATGTTCTTTCTTATCTTTTTTCTTTGACATCACTGGGCCACCTCAGGGGAGGTTTCAACCCAATGATGGGACTCAAGCACCTCATGGAGGTTTTCACTTGAGTCCTTATTTTTTATTGTTTTTTTCTTTTTCTTTAGTGAGTGGGTGAAGTGGAGGCTAAGACATGCTCCACTACCATCATTGTTTTATTCAAACCTTCAATGAACTCTCGCTTGGAGAGGGGTTTCTTGTAGACTTTCAACCGGTATCCCTTGACAAGCATGGGGATGGCTTCATCATCAATGGTTCTGATCAGAACTGTACCATTGTCATTGCATTTCTCCATAGTGTAGGGTCCTAGCAATCTTGTCCTTAGCTTGCCCTTGAAAACTTTATATCTTGAATCATAGAGTAGTTTCCAATCTCCCTCTTGGAATTACTTCTCCTTGATGTTTTTTTCATGCCATATCTTTCTTTGAATCTGAACTACCTCTATATGGAGAAGGGCCTGCATTCAGTGTTCATCTAATCCATTGAGCTGGAGTAATCTTTCTTTCTATGCATGGTTGAGGTCTAGGTCCAGCTGAGCTACCATCCTCAGGGTATTGAATTCAAATGCTATTGACAGCAAATCTTTCTTCCCATAGACCAGCTCATAGGGTGTCAACCCTATAGTGGTCTTCCATGTTGTATTGTAGGCCCAAGTGGTCTCAACTAATCTATCCGCCCAGTCTTTTCTGCTGCTGCTCACTACCTTTGTCAGGATCCCTTCCAATGCTTTGTGTGACCTCTACCTACCCATTGGATTGTGGATGATAAGGGGTGGAAGTCCTATGCTTGATTCTATGATGTGTGAGGAGGTCTTCAATCAATTTGGAAGTAAACTGACTACCTTGATCTGTGACCAATTCTCTTGGATACCCGAACTTGTAGAATATGTTCTCTCTCAAAAATTTAGTTACTTTTTCCTTTGTCACTGTTTTGATTGCTTTTGTCTCTACCCACTTTGTTAGGTAATTGGTGCACACAATGATGTATTGTTTCTGCTTTGAAGGAAGGTTGATAGGACCCACAAAGTCCATGCCCCGCTTCTCAAATGGCTGAAAGGTCACTTGAGGTTGCATGGGAATTTCATCCTTTGGAGTAGGTTTCCCCATCCTTTGACATTGACCACACTGGCTGGTATATCTCCTCAGATCCTGATGAAGAGTGGGTCAATAGTAGCTTGCTTGCAGTATCTTGAAGGCAGTTCTTTTTGCTGCAAAATGACCTCCATAAGGCCCATCATGACAGGAAAAGAGGATGTTAAAGACTTCTTCCTCCCTGACACATCTTCTCAAGATTTGATCTAGGCCAAATTTGAAGAGATTTCCCCCAATCCAGGTGAAAGGGGCGCTTTTCCTCACTATATTGCTCGTCTCTTTTGAGGGAAGATGTGGTGGAAACTGTGCTGAAACCAAGTAGTTTTCTATAGCAACAAACTATGGAGAGAGTACTGAGATAGAAAACAGGTGTTCGTCCAACATTTGGTCATCCACCATTCCTTCTTCACCTGCAGGCAAATTTACTCTAGACAAAAAGTCAGCAACAACATTTTCTTTACCAGGCTTATCAACAATGGTCAAATCAAACTGATGCAGTCAAAGAAACCATCTAATAATGCGAGCATTCACATCCGGTTTGTTCATTAAATATCTAATTGTAGCATGATCAGTGTGCACAAAGGTTTGATAGCCTGTGATGTAATGTCTGAATTTGTTTAAGGAATGTACGACAGCTAGGATTTCCTTCTCGGTCATCGTATAGTTTAACTCTGCCTTTGAGAAGTTTTTGCTTATAAAGTATATGGCATAAGGTAACTTTTCATCAATTTGTCCCAAGGTTGCTCCTATTTCTTTGTTCGAGGCATCTGTGTGAATGTGGAAAGGTAGGGCCTAGTTTGGGCCTCTCAGAATTGGGGCGGTCACAAGCTTTCTCTTCAAGGTATCTAGGACTTCTTGATAGTTTTTTGGCGATATAAACTCGACATCTTTACCTAAAAGGCCAAGCAAAGGAGAGGCTAGCTTGCTGAAATATTTAATGAATCTCTGGTAATACCCAGCTAAACCTAGGAAACTTTTGACATCTCTCACCTTTTGAGGAGGTGGGACCTTTTGGATGATGGCAATTTTGATGGGGTCCACCTGTAATCCTTGTTGAGATATTGCATGACCTAGCACGGTCCCTTCAGTCATCAAAAAATCACATTTTTCCAAATTGAGGGATAGGTTCATCTCAATACACTTGTGTAGAACTTTTCCTAGGTTAGATAAAGCTTCTTGAATGTCAGAGCCATAAGGAGTAAAGTCATCCATGTATATCTCTACTGCATCAGAACTAATTCAGAGAATATACTCAATACCGCTCTTTGGAAAATGGCTGAAGAGTTTCACAAACCAAAAGGAAGGACTCGGTATGCAAAGGTATCTCAAGGACAAGTGAAAGTGGTCTTATCTTGGTCTTCTGGGCTGATTTGAATCTGATTGTACTTGCGAAACCCATATAAGAAAGAGAAAAACTTTTTCCCTGCCAGACCATCTAACACTTGATCTATGAAAGGTAAAGGAAAATGGTCCTTTTTAGTGGCTTTATTCAATTCCCGATAGTCGACACAGATTCTCCACTTACCATTTTTCTTTGGCACTAGCACCAAAGGAGAGACCCATTCATTGTCAAAGATGTGATAGATGAATCCTGCATCAAGCAATTTTTGTAGTTCTTCCTTAACAATATATTTAAGTGTTGGATTCATCCACCTTTGAGGCTACCTGACTGGCTTGCAATACTCCTTGATGTATATATGATGAGTACATAGTGAAGGGTGCTCTCCCTTCATCTCCTTATAACTCTAGGCGAAGGAATCTAGGTGTTTTCTTAGCAAGCTACACAATTCTTTCTCCTGGGAAGTGGATAGGGATGGATTGATTTTCAAGGTTATTTCTAGGCAAAACCCTATATTCTTAAGACGGGGAGGAGTGGAGTCGACCGCATAGAGACCAGTTGAGGGGTTGTTTTGGGTTTATCTTACTATGTCCTCTAATGGTGATACACCGGGGGGTGGATTTTGAATCAGATTTTGAATCATATCATCCTCATCTTGCAGTTTCCCCCCCATGGAAATTTCTAATGCACAAAGTGGTGAAGAATAGACTTCATCCTCATCTTCTTCCTCCAATGAGAGAGGTACATCATGTTCTAGCAAGGGTTGGGCAGGAGGATATAGGATTAACTGCTTGGACATATGCCCATTCTTTATGGTCATGTTCCCAACTTGACAGTTGATGCAGGCATCGGCAGTAGCCAACCAAGGTCTTCCTAGAATGAGAGGATACCCAGTGAGCTTTGCTTGGGCTGGAGAGCTAAGAAATCAATAGGGTAGTCCCAAGAATCAATGGAGACCATCACATCTTCCACAATCCCCTCAGGGGTCAAGGTGGAGTGGTCTGCTAACTGTAGCATGGTTGTGGTCTTCCTCAAGGAGCCCTGGAGGTTGAGTTTGAGCATTGTGTCCTTTTTCATCACATTAATGGAAGCTCCCAGATCAATCAAGGTATGTGGGATCATGGTGCCATTAATGTGGACATCAACTATTGGGCTTCCAGGTTCTAGATATCTTGGATAGGTTACCTGCCCCAACATCAGGTTGGACAGTTGCCCTATGACATTGATGGTTGGGGCATCTCTCTTGCACCTTCCTGGATGCTTAAAGCACTTCTCTTTGATCAACCTATTGTAGATAGGCACCTCTTTATGGCTTGGAGAAGTGGTATCTTCACACATAGATCTTTCAATTATCCCAGGAGTTCGGTTTCTTCTTGAGTAGGTTGGACTGTTACAGATAGTCTCTCAAGAAAGGGTGGATTTGCTTTAGGTTCACTTTCCTATTTATCTCCCTCAACCTCCCTAGGTGGAGGTTGGCTATCTAGGAGGACTTTCCCAGATCGTAAGTTAATTTCTTGAATCTCCACAGTATAAGTTTGGCATGATGGTTCCCCACTATACACTTGCTATGCTTGTCGGTTGTTCGGGTTTGGATTTGGCTGGGCAGGCATTTGGGGTTGCTTTGGTGGAGCAGGAGGTAACAATTGTGGTTGGGCAGGTGGTGGAGGTAGAAGAGCAGGAGGAGAGTTGTTTTGGGGCCTCCAACCCTAATGAGATGCATTCCATTGAGCTGCAGCTGAGCATAGGACTGAAATGAATGGGTGGCTGGTTGGGCATGATATGGAGATGTGAAGGACCAAGGAGGAGGTGTGGACCAAGAAGGATGAGCAGGGGGGCCCTAAGAAGGTATGGAAGTGACTTGGCTGGGGTTGTAGTATGCCTGAGATGTCCCTTCCATCCCCTGCTGATATGGTCTAGGTCCATGCGTCCTCCTTTGGTTTATGTAATAAAGTTGTTCAGTGACTCCCTTAGCCCCTTGATATACGACTTTAAGTTTGGGTAAGGAAGGACACTTGTTTGTAGAATGATTTTCTTCACAGAATGAACAAACCTCTATAGAGTTCAATGGGCATTCATTCCTAGGATGCCTCCTGGTGCATCTAGGACAAAAAATGGCCAAAGCCCTCTTTGCTTCCTGTTGTTTCCTTTTGATATGTAAGGTATCCATTTGCATGGCAAGAGTCTGCAGCATCTCACTTTTGAAGTCTTCCAGCATGTTTCCAATTTATCCTTTAATGGATGAGCTAGAGGAAGAGGTACTAGCTATGGGTTGACTCCCCCTACCTTTCTTTCTGGATGCTCTAGAATGGTTTCTAAAAAAAGTCTTTATGTCTTCATAGGGAAATTGGTAGATGTCTCCCCCGACCAATATATGGAGGGTGTCTAAAAGGTCTTCGCGAATTCCCTTGAGGAGGACCATCTTTAGAGATTCAGGGTCAAGTGTACACCCGAACCTTTTGTAACTGAGCTGGAACCTCTCCTCATAGTCTTCCAGGGACTCATCACTTCCTATAGTCATTCGAAAAATTTCTTCTTTAGTATCTTTTGACCTACAATAGTCTTGATAATTGTTGTTAAAGGCTTGTTGCATTTGAGCCCAAGTTGTGATACTATTACTAGGTAATCCCATAAACCAGTGGAATGCTGCATCCTTGAGAGTAGAAGGGAACAATTTCAACTTTTTCTCATCTTCTCCATATCCATAGGTTTGACAGATAATAACAAACTCAAACAAGAAGGTGTCAAGATCTTCTGTAGTCAGACCATGGAAATGAAGTAGGGTTGAAGGGCTTATATTCTTCATTTTACTGTCCCCATTGGTTTCCCGGATGGGAAAGGTACCCTCTATTCTTTCTCCATTCCCCCTAGAATTTATGTGTTCAGCCATTGGCTCCAAAGGAATGTTT